>BQKN01047385.1:0-37198 GCA_022839385.1 Asparagus kiusianus | reverse complement strand
TTCTCTCTCAATCATAGGATATCGAGATTCCGCGCCCACCATAGTTCAGCTTAAGTAATACACCGCCTGCTCGTGACCGTTATCGTCATCTTGTGCAAGCAATGCACTTAATGAGTGGCTCGTCGCCTTGACATAAATCAAGAACGGTTTGCCCGATTTCGGTGCAACGAGTACGGGAGGTTTCGAGAGATATTCTTTGATACTCTCGAACGCTTTTTGACAAGCTTCGTCCCATACGAATGACACGCCCTTCTTTGTGAGCCTGGAGAACGGTTGGCATTTCCCCGAAAGGTTCGAGATAAACCGACGGATATAAGCCAATCGCCCTTGCAGTCCTCTGAGTTCTTTGAGGTTCCTCGGAGGTTGTAATTCATTGATCGCCTTCACTTTATCCGGGTCAATGTGAATACCTTTGGTGGTGACGACGAATCCCAGGAATTTGCCACTGGACATCCCGAGGAAAGACTTGGTAGGGTTCATCTTCAACTGATGGGCCCGCATCAAGTCGAACATGGTTTTCAAGTCTTTGATGTGATCATTTTTATCACGACTTTTCACGACCAAATCGTCCACGTAGCATTCGACGGTCTTTCGGAGATGCTCTTGAAAGATCTTCGACATAGCTCGCTGATATATAGCACCTGCATTCTTCAAGCTGAAGGGCATGACTGTGTAGCAGAATACGCCGAGAGGCGTTCTGAATGCAGTGTGCTTCTCATCGTCTGGATGCATCTTTATCTAGTTATAACCAGAGAAACCATCCATGAAGGACATCCTCTCGAACCCACACGTATTGTCAATGATAACATCCGTGATGGGGAGAGGAAAATCATCTTTTGGACAAGCAGCATTGAGGTCTCTGAAGTCGATGCATATTCGGATCTTCCCGTTCTTCTTAAGGACCGGGACGATATTGGCGAGCCATTCTGGATGTTGCTCTTCTCGGATGAATCCCGAATCGACGAGCTTTTTAACTTCAGCTTCAATTGCCTCCATCATTTGCGGACGAAACCGTCTTTGTTGTTGTTTGACTGGTTTGACACCCGGCTTGATGTTGAGACGATGCACTGCTACATTTGGATCGAGTCCTGGCATGTCTTCATAATTCCAGGCGAATACGTCGATGTATTCCCGGATAAGAGAGATTAACTCCTCTTTCTCCTCGGGTAGGAGACTGTCGCTGATGAATATCGGCTTAGGATTTTCTTCAGTTCCCATATTCACCTGGACAACTTGGTCTTCGGTAGGAGGTTCTCTCTGCTCGAACCGATCGCCGTACTGCATGTTTAAGTGATGAATCCACGGGTCTTCCCATGTCGGCATCTCATCATCTTCCTCTATTGTTGTTGGATCGACTGTAGCCATGTTTGACATCAACTTTTTGAACATGTCGCCAAGACTAGCGTCGGAATCCCAAGCTGAAGAGTCCGAAGAATATCCATTTCTAGCCTTGTTGGCAATCTCATCAATGACTTGCCAATAACATTCGTCATCTGAGGAGACATAGCCTAAGCCTCTCTTGTGACGGTAATAGTCATCGGGCTTCCCCTTCGGTACATAGGCCATTCGAGGTGGGACTCGCGGACCTCGACCAAAGAAGAGACCCTCTCCGAGCTTGAAGTCATATCCTTGCTTTTCCATCATGTTGCGCACTTTCGCATCGTATCTGGATAGATGACGGGCTGGTTTATCATCGTCGTCTTCCTCTTCCATGAAGTGGTCGGGTATCGGAGATGCTCTTCCTTTGCCGTAGACGACCTCCTTTCCACCCCCAATCCCTGCGGGGATGATAAGCGTTGTTCCGCAAGGGTCGTGTACCTGCTTCTTCGTCAAACAAAATGATTGAAGAGGCATATACAAATCAGGGTTAGCATGGAGTTCATTAGTGATATCATCGAGACCCGTCGAGTACTCTAAATCATCGTTTATTGATAGTTCTTCGGCAAGTTGCCAATTACAACTATCTTCCGATGATTCATCATCGTCAAGATTGATTACAATGTCGTTTAAAACAAAACCTCCATCATAACCAAACCCTGGTTCGGTATCAGCTTCATCTCCGCTCTCCGTTCCTTGGGCCGATGGTTCAGTATCGGATTCAGCGCCGTATAAAAGGGAATCGGTGAAATAATTCTCCAATCCCTTGAACGGTTGCTTATCCGCGACCACCGTCTTGACTTCATTATCTGTGCCCACATATTTGAGGCATTGATGCAGAGTTGACGGGACTATAAGGTTACCGTGGATCCAAGGTCGACCCAGCAGTAAATTATAGGATGTTTCCGCGTCAATCACATAGCATGTTACTTCCGACTTCAAATCCCCAATCTGGCATTTGATTCGGATCTTCCCCAAGGGTTTGGACCCGCTGGTGTTGAATCCGTAAATCGTCGTGCCAGTGGAAGCTAATTTGCTAGTCGGGATTCCGAGATGATGCATCAATCGGAATGGCATGATGCTGACAGCGGAACCCGGATCGACTTGGATCCGGTTGACAACGCTGGAGCCAATATGCCCGGTGAAGTACAACGGCCTATCATTGTAGGCGTATAAAATTGCCTATAGGTCCCACGATACAGCTCGACGATGCCGATTCAACAAGCGGACTATCGAGCGACGTATCCAAGCACGACCGTTATCCCGCTAACGCCGAAGCCAAACCTTACACAACGGAGCAGGTTAACGAGGCAACGAAGCCAACAAATCGCACCCCAGCATTGGAACGCATCCACTCGCACGCGGAATCAAACCAACGATTCGGGGAATCACCGAGTCATCTAAACAAGAGCGAACTCGGTGATATGACGATCGAATCAAGATCGGTTTCGGACTCGAACTCAGAAGTGGGTTTACTGCCAAATCAGGAATCGGATCAAAACGAATCGAATCCGAACAAGTCAACCACACAACCGAATCGAAGTCCAGATCAACAACGAATCAGAACCCAGACAACAGAGGACCGGAAACACCAAAAACCGAAACGACGGAACACCTAAGGGGGCTCGGCTTGGCCGAGCCACCCACAGGTGGCTAGGCTCAGAACTGTGCAAACGCACAGTTCTGAGTGCCTATAAATAGGCCTTGTGTTGGTTCATTTCGGAGGTTGGAAATTTTTGGGAGAGAGGCGAAGCCCTGCTGGATTGAAGACTCAGATCTAAACAAAGATCCAAACTTTGAAGGCTTCGGAGACTTGGAATTCCAGATCTGGTGCTCAGCGAACGTCAACGTTAAACAAGGCAGGAGTTCGAGAGGGTCGGATCTTCAGATCTACACGATCATACTCCGGATCTAAGCTTGGTTCTTAGATCCCGAGATTCGAGCGGTTGTTTCCTTGGTGAAACAATCCCTCCCGGCTATTATCTCCCTTGGTGGAATAATACCCGTCATATCGTGTAGATCCGACCGGATCGAGATCACGCGGTGGTCCACGGCAAACAACCCCGGCGCAGGCAAAGAACCCACACGAAGCGAGTGACCGCAAAACAGGAGCTCGCGATTCGTTCGACAAATAAGGAAATAAAGTTGTAATTTTTCATTTCTTTTTATTTGATTTTCGTTGTAACCGGATCTTATAAAAAGACCGGATCTTTGTAATCGATAAACAATTACCAAGTGTGTACAATGGAATCAGTAATGAAGAAAGCAACGAATTTTCCCGCGAACAATCATGATTTGAGTTCTGTGTCTGCATGTCTTCTTTGGTGAAAGAGATGTAGGGAAAGTGATGAGCCGCCAAATTGCATTGTTGAGCTGATGACTCTGGTTCTTCGGAAGATGGCTTGATTCGAGTCAAGAAGGCTTCGGAATCACTCAAGGCTTCTTGTAGTGCCTTCCGTGTATCTTTTGACAACCGCAGCAACTCATATAGAGTTATCCGGGCCGGGATGTTGGCCAATTGCGCCATAATGTCGAAATGGGGCTGAGAGCTCGTATTCCCCGGTTTGTCTCGCCCAATCGGGTGATTGAATCGAGATTGCCTCGGGTTCTGAGCTTCTTGACGTACAGGCTCCTTTCCCTTATCCTTCTGCGGGATTCTCTCCGTAGCTGCTGGCGTTGGGGGAACTGCTCCTATCCCTAGTTCTGCCAGCGTCTTGGAAGGTGGGGTTTTGGTTCCCAACTGCTCGGTAGCATCTGGATACTTGAAGTGATATTCGTTCCCGCTTCGGGTTGAAAAAGCTTCTTGCTCATCTTCAGAAAGCGGGAAAGTCGGAATTTTGTCGTCATCCACCCCCGGTATAGCAGAGGCCCCGTGACAAGATTTGCCCTTCCTCTTCGACTTCTTCTTGTTCTTTGTGGAAGAGGTCCCGGCCCACTGTTCATCTGCGATCAAGTCCGGATGAACCCACAAGATCTCGCCATTTGAGGCTGTGTGTGGCACAAGCCCTTTCTGGCGCTGCTGGTGTGGATCATCGTTCACTGTCTTCACCGCCGCTTTGATCACTGACTCGTGTTGGAACCAACTCGAGGGAACAGATCCAAAGCTAATGGATACGGTGTTTGCACCCACCTTCTTCTCTTTGGGCTGTTTCATGGTAATAACCCCAACATCGATTAGGGCCTGAATCTTATCCTTGAGAGCGTAGCATACCTTGGTAGGATGGTGCACCGCTCGGTGGAATGCACAGTATTTCGGATCGTTGACCCTCTTGGCATCTTCTTGATCCTGAATCGGCGGTAGCTTGATCTTGTTGTTCTCGACCAAATACTTGAAGATACCGGGGATTTCATCCTCTTTGAACGAGTAGACTTTTGGGAATCTCGGCTCCCCAACCTTTTGCTTCTGGGGCTGTTGCTGCCACCTGGGTTGTTGGGGCGCCCTCTGCTGCTGCTGTTGTGGCTGCTGTGGCTGCTGCGGCTGTGCTTGCACTTCAAATACTTGATTTGCATTCACAGCATTTGCATGCGCCTTCCCTTTACCCTTGGGGGTAAAATTTGGTTGCGGGGCATTATTGGGTATTTGCCCTCTCTCCGCCTTCTTTCTCTTGAGGAATCGCTCGGCTCGCTCTCCCCGCATCTTCAAATCCTTCCAGGTTTTGGACGGCGCCATTCCCATGGCTTCAAGGATGTCGAGCGTCAAGTTGTTATGGCAAGTCTCGAGGATGAAATCCTCGCTGACCGGATCCCTGCAATTCATAGCCTTGTTCCGGAATCTTTTCACGAAGTTTTCAACCGTCTCGCCGTTCTTTTGCTTTTCATCGAACAGCGTGCCGATTAAAACTTCGGTATCATCATCAAAGAAGTTGGTTAGGAACATATCCTCCATGTCATCCCAGCCATTGATGCTCCCGGGCTTGAGACGGCGATACCAATCGAAGGCAGCTCCACGAAGAGTGCCAACGAATGACCGCACCATGAGGGGCTCATTTCCGGAAATAATTCCTAAATGAGACTTGAAATAGATTAAGTGTTGGGTAGGGGAACCCTTCCCATCAAACGGCGTAAAGTTAATTAGATTAAACTTTGCCGGATATGGGATCGATTCCCACTCCCTTGGATATGGGCAGGGTATACCGGATCTTTTTACCTCTTGAGCGTTCATCAATGCATTGATTTTGCTCTCCAGGTCTTTCATCTTCCTATCCTCACTCGTCTCGGTCTTCGAGTGGCTTCTGGGAGAGGCGGCGTGGTCCTCTTGGGCATTATCTTCTGCGGGACCACCCCCGTTGCTGGTGTTGACAGGAGGGACGTTGACATTATCCCCTTCCCGTTCATGCTCCTCTGGATTGCGTTGACTCGGTTCTCCTTGGTGAACCGTCATCGTCGCGATCTGTTGGTCGTGCATCTCCCTCATCCGCTGCATGGCCATCTCCATTTCAAATTTGAAGCTCTCCTTTTGCTTGGCCAGGGCTTCTTCAAGTATCTTCGACACTTGTTCGGCGCTGATCATGAGCGATTCATAAGGTCGGCCTGCACTTGAAGTCGTGTCATCGGATGCGACGGCGGAGCAGGTATCAGAATCAGCATCTGATTCTTCTTCTTCTAGGGAGAGTCCCTTTTGTACTCTTCGGTAATTCTTTCGTCTGATGGTTCCCGACCGCAACCACGTCATGCATCGGGATGCCTCGGCAAGCTGATCCAAGTTGAGACGTGGTGTTGATCCCCCTCTGCCGGTCATGTTGGCCGACACTCCTGAATATTCATCCTCTCGGCGGAGCGATTTCTTCTTGCGGAAACGCTTCGGCTTGGAGAGTCTCTCGAACACCGAGATTCTTGTTGGGGTTTGAGCACAGCAACACTCGGACAGCACCGCCTTGATAATGTTGGCACACGGGCAGCGGGACTCCATATCCTGCATGTATCTCTTTCGAGATTTTCCCACACCCCCGGCCTTGTAGTACAGCTCATCAGCTTGATAGCTGGAGCAACCTACAGAGTGTTGGTAGGTGTCCCTTGGTATAACACGCTCATCCTCAGACGAGTGTGTTTCCCTTTGGGAATGCAAAACTTGGTTAGATTTTTCAAGAGTGGCCCGTTCAATTTTACGCTTTTGGGAGCGTAGAAACCGAACGGGCTCTTTCAGTTCAACTCGCAACTCAGTGCGGTCGGTGATAAGGGCTTTCCCTTTTTCATCTTTCTTGGGGGGATTGATTCGACCCCCGGTCTGGTTTTTAATTTGGGGACCTTTCAATGGTCCCAGCCGTTCTTTGACGGGTATTCTTCCTCGGTTCTCCGGTAAGGGACCAAGGCGACCCGGCAAAGGAACCTGGGATCTTGAATGATCCCCCTTTTTACCTGGCTCCGTTGAGGGTGCCGGTACAGGAGGAGTATGCTCTGATTTGGTTGAACTCTGGGCGATAATCTTGCCCTTCTTTGCTGGAAGTGTTGGTGTCGATTTAGGAACCCACACCGATCTACCTTTGGACGGTGTTTTGACCACCGTTCCTCGCTGCATCTCCTCTGCCTTCTTCAGGAGGAGCCGGGCATGTGCGAGTAGAGCGCGGCGCTTCTTGATTCGCTCCTCGAGCGTGGAGCGGTTCCTCTTGACGCGGATCCACTCACTTGCTTCTGTTTTGGAGGGGAGGTTGATTGCTTGCCGTTGCTCTTGTCGCTGCCTCGACTTCAGATCCTCTGCATAGCGCACTCCATCTTTCGACTCCTTGGCCCTGGCGAGCTGTTGAGCGAGGCGTTGGCGGCGTCTTTGGATCGCCCTTTTTGATGGAGTTGGAGCAGCATCACCCATTGCCTTTGGTGTTGTTGGATCTACGTTCTTGACCACACTGATCGACGCAAGGCCGTTGTGTGGTGCAAGTGTAGCAGCAGCGACGGCGGGGTCTTGAATTGAGGAGTTGGAGATCCCGCAAGCCCTTTTTGGAGATGGGTTCTTCCTGCGCCGGTGCGGAGAGGCAGATCTGGAGGAGGAGGAGGAGAGGTACTCTTCATACTTCTGCTGGTCGAACTCGTACTCGACCTCTTCATTCACCCGGATCTTGAAGGCCGGTTGCGTCACTCCGATCTCGGCAGCGTGATCGGTGGCTCCCACTGTGGTCGCCAGCTTGTTTTCGGGAAAAGTTGCTGTTTTCATTGATGTTCTCTTTTTCAAGATCTGTTACAACTTTGAGCGTTACAACAGGGTAAAATGAAAACAAAGATATTACAACTTTAACGAAAATAAACACGAGATCCCGGTTTGGTACGGTCTCGCTTGCGTGGGTTGTTAGCCTGTGACGGGGACGTCGATATCCGTGGACCGCCGACTCTTCAAGATCCTTTCCGGTAAAATCCGGCAGAGTTTCGTCTATCCGCGGAGGGATATAGAAACAGAACTTCGTCGATCCGCGTGAGATCTAGAAGTTTAAAGCGTATATCTCGGCTAACGCGAGATAATAGCTCTTCTCAGTGTCGCCTGCGTAGGGCAACACCAAGGAACAGAAGGGGGGTGAACGAAGGGAGCTGATGAAGAACGCCTTACTCCTTGCTCCGGCAGGGCTTCGCTGCTATCTTGCGGACTCTGACTCCTCACTCCGGCAGGGCTTCGCCGCTCTCTTGCAGAACAATCCTTGGCTAAGATAATTCAGCCTTGAATTGAGAGCAAAATCAGGAGCCCCTCACAAAGGAGGCCCTAGGGGCCTATTTATAGGCGAACAAGAGGGGGGGGCTGATGTGAGACACCCCCTAGGGGGTGTCTCGGCCCTGGTCGAGACACCCCTGGGGTGTCTTGGCTTTGCCAAGACACCCCTTGGGTGTCTCGGGCCTGCCGAGGCCCATTTGGGTGTCCCAACGTAGTCCGAGGCTGTGCCGTTGTTCTGCCGTTGACTCGCCGTTGACTCGCCGTTGACTTTTCGTCCGAACTCGGATTTGAGTGATTTCGGATGCGTTGGAATCGTGACGGCGAGCTCTGTAGGCTCCGATGGTTGGATTATCCGTGGGGTGATCGGGGCACCACGGGCGTTGGTCCAATTGCGGTGATCGCGGGGTTTTCGGTCAACCTGTATCCTCGTGATTCTGACGTTCTGTCGGCTCACGTAACCCGTCGGTTTGCTTTAGTCGCTCACCGGCGTCATTTGAGCTCTTGTGAACTGGGTAGCGATGTCCAATCGTCGATCGTTAACACCGAGCTATGAGTGGGGACCTATCGGCAATTTTCGATGCCTACACTCGCTTGTGCATATGAGAAATTATCTCATGCCTATACTAAATTGCAAAATAATTTTATTAATTTTAAAAGCAAGCATGTAGATTTGAAATCCGATCAAGAGTCGATAGCTTTCAAACTTGATATTGTTGTTAAAGAGAATGCTATTTTGAAAGAAAACAATGAGTTATTAAGTTTGGAAAATAATAACATGTCTTCATCTATTGCTAGCTTAACTCATGCTAATAATGATGCCATGATAGAAGTAGAAACTATTAGAAATGAGTTTAGTTCTTTTAGAAATGATCATGTTTCATCTACTTCTATTTCTAATGCTTGTATGCATAATGATAAATTGAATCTTGTGAAAAACCGCACATCATGCTTAGATTCAACTTATAAGATATGCATTGATAATCATAAGAAACTTATGGACAAGTGTGTTAAATCTAGTGCTATAACTTTAAAATCACCTACACAGTATGCACACTTGTATAGCAAAGTTTACAAGTGCTCCATTTGTGATCGTAAAGGCCATTTAGCTAAATTTTGCTATGATGCACACAAACATAAAAATATCAATGCTCCTTGTGCATCTCATCAAGTCTCTTCATCACATTTACACACACATGCACCCATTGTTCATCATAAGCATGCTAATGTGTATCATTGTGATTTTTGTGGTAGAGTTGGTCACTTAGCTAAGTTTTGTTTTGATTTGCGAAAAGTTTCTAAATCACAAAATATTTTAAGTAGACCAACATTATTTTAAAATGTTTCTCGTTTGCAAAATAATCTTAAAAGACCATCTTTATTTGCAAATGTTCCTCGTGCACATCCACATGGTCAACATAACCAAATGCATCATCTTCATTGCACTTATTGCAATCGAATGGATCATTTACATAATTATTGCTATGACCGGACCCGTGCACTAAATGCGTCCAAATGGGTTCATAACCCTAGGGCTTTGAGCTTGAATGATAAGGGTCATGTCCCTAAACATTTTGGTACCAAGAATACTTGGATACCAAAAAACAAATTTGATTTTAAACCAAGAATTTTAGTATTTTTATTTTTCTTTTTCTTGATTTTAAAAAATATATTTTAAACTTTTATGAAAAAAATTCCTTTTATTGGTCAAATTCTTTTGTTTTCATGATTATTGGTTTTTTTTGATGATAGGTTTGTGTTTATATAACCCTCCCGGTTTATTGGGTGTTTATTTCCAAATCATGTTTACCGGATGCTTAAATGTTTATATGGGTTGTTACTAGCTCAAGAGCTAGATATAGTTGTCTCTCTTGATTTTTGAAAATTAATGATGGTTTGGTTTGATGCTCTTATAAATGATAGTTCATAATTCTTATATGTTACTTTTGAACTATGAAAATTTTGCTTTGATTTGTTCTTTTGAATTCATTATATAAGCACAAGTAGATGATTCAAATTTTAAATATGCTTTATAATGTATTCTTTATGTGGTTTGATCAAGTTATACAAAGAAAATTTTCTTCTTTGATCAAACATTGTTTTTGGACTCAAATCTTGATTTATGACTTCATTTGAGTGATTTGTTTTTACTTGAAAACCTTTTTCATGGTTCTCATGTTTTCCTCATTCCTTTGTTTTCATAAATCTATTTTTATACACTATGTTTTTATAATTATGTAATGAGACACTTTGTTCATATATGACATATTTATATGTGTTCTCATTATCTTTTTGTATGTGAGTGATATTTAGCATATTCATGTATGCTTGCTTACATATGTGTGCCTTGATCATTATTGCATATATTCCATAAGGCATTTTGATAGGGGGAGCAATCCCTATATCTTTCTATGTGTTATACTTACCCATGCATATTGATAGGGGAGCTTTTGCTCTCTTCATCCCTTTGTCCCCTTTTTGATGTTGTCAAAGGGGGAGAAATATTGTGAGTATTTCTTTCTTGTTTATATGCATGTGAATTATAATTTATATATTCATTTCCTTTCACGCATATATATTTTTGTAAATTATTTGTCATCATCAAAAAGGGGGAGATTGTTGGCCTTCTTGTTTTGATGATGTTTAACAAATAATTTACTCCTAATATTGTTTGTCTAGTATTTGTGTTTTCGTATTTATTCTAGGCAAACAATGTGTTGGAGGATGGATGGAATAGAGCTTCAACGATCATATCCAATGGAGGTTGGCGGAATTGTGGAGTGAAGCTTATGCAATTCAAATTCAAGATCCAAGTTCAGCTTCATCCGCATAGTGTACCAAGTCAAGCTTATTGAAGATCAAGATCGGTTTGGGTAATCTAGTTTAGGTTTTATAATATGTGTGTTAGATACTCTAAGCTCAACATCATATACACACACATTTTATTGGTTTCCTTGTATATATATGTAGTCATATATATACAACACAAGTTTTGATTTTTATGTCTATAAATATAAAATTACATATTTCATATTTATTATTGTGATTTGGTTTAACTACTTAGATATGAAACAAATATATTTTCATATACATATTCATATGTTTCATTTTCTATTGTATTTGTAAAAATATTATATTCTTAGTTTTTGGACTTAACAATAATCATATACATATTTTATTAAGTCTACATAATCATTGTGCAAAGTTTCAAAACATGGTTTAGCCTAAATGTCAAAATTCATATGTTTACATTTTCGTGTTTTGGACTATTTTATAAAATGATGATATTTCTCATTTGAGAAGTCCTTTTTGTAAACTAGTTTTTGTAGCATGTTTATTATCATGTCTATAATTATTTCCCAAAGTTTTATATTTTTCTGAATTTATTTGATATTTTTAAATAGTGATTTAAAATCAGCAAACTGTTTTTAAACCTGTCAATTTCATATATCAGTCCACGGTCGACCGTCACCGTCGACCGCGCCTTTGCTTTTAGCCTGCGGAGCCATCAGAAACTTTCACGGTCGCCCACCACGGTCGACCGCCAAAGTCTCTGGAAAATTCTCAGCTTCGAAAGTGGCTCGCGGTCGACCGCTAGATTTTCACGGTCGACCGCCGTTCACTCCACCGGCTAGTTTTGGTACAGAATCAGATTTTTGATTCTCTGATTTTTTGGTCATTTTGTTTTGGGTTTTTGCTGAAGTTTTGAGTGGGTATAAATACCCCATTGCCTTCAGCTCTTCCACAACAAGAGAGTGTTTTTAAAACAAGTTTAAAGAGTTTTAAACAAGGGTTTAAGTTTGGTTTAAGAAGCTTTTAAGCATTTGGAAGTTTGAGTTTGTGAAATCAATTTCACAAGAGCTTGAGGAGATCATCTATTGGTGTTTGAGCATCTAACTCTTCTCCTTCCACTCTTGATCTATTGAGAAGTTTTCTAAACTCAATCTAGCTTTATATTTTATATTGTTTGATTATCATTTTATTAAGCTAGTGTTCATATTGAGTTTAGTTGATTTTTTTTCTTTTTGTTTACACACACACAACCATTGAGCTTATTGTATTTACATTCATAGTATAATTGGGTTGTGGGATAGTGTAACTTAGAGAGTGAGCTTATAATTCGTTCTCATCCTTGTAGAGAACAAACACTTTGTATTGTGCCTAATTGTGAGGATCACTTTGTAATACACTTATACACCGAGAGAAGTGTGTGGCGAGAGTCGCGGATCGTCCCAAGAGGAGTAGCATCGGTTGACGAACCTAGGGAGAGGTTGTATCCGAGAACTTGAGGGAGACACGTCTAGTTCAACATTTGAGAGGGTGTAGAGTGGGATTACAAGAGTGTGTTAGTTATAGAGTTTTCGGTAAACTAGAAAACCGTATTGTGAGGTGTAAACGTTATTCGGGTGAACGTAGAAAACCCGGTTGTGATAGTGGAGATCTCCTCGAGGTGAGGAGCGGAGACGTAGGTCGTGGGGACCGAACTCCGTAATCATATCGTTTGTTTGTGATTGCATTGGCGCACTTATTTTTATGTTCATATCTTATATTGCCTTTGTCTATTGCTTGTTGATTATATTGCCCACTATCTAGTTTAGATTGTTTACTCTTGTGTTAATTATATATCATTGCATATATCTCATAGTGTATCTCATTGCTAGGATATATTCATTTGTTCATATTACTTATCCTAGCTCATTTATCTTGCTGTATTTCATACTTGCTAGGATAACTTATTAATAACTTTTAATTAGCTTTTAATCGGGATTAGATTAGCATAAGACCCTAATCAACCCCCCCTCTAGGGTCCAACATACATGAAAGCTAAATTCTTCATCATTTTTTCTTTTGTACTCTAATATTATATTTCTTAATATGCAGAGAGGACTGAAGTTAGTTATGGTTGATCATAGCCTCGGACATACATGCTGGCCACTCCAGGATGAGCTATGATTACCACGGTAACCCGAGCTAGTTTTCTCGCATGCTTGAGGCTACAAAGAATAAAATTAGATTGGTCACTATTCAGTGTTTTGATGGATAGATGGAGGTCGGAGACTAACACTTTTCATCTACATATCGGAGAGTCAATATAAGTTATTTGTAAAAAAATAAACTTAATATATTTAGATTTATTGTAATATTTTGCTATATAAATATAATACGCGTTGTCGTGGGATGTTATCTATTGTGTTTTATTGTGATGTTTTGAATTGATTAGATGTGTATTACGTTATGTACATGATTTTTGTTATATAGAGATTACATTATTTGGATATGTATAAGCAGAATTTGAATTTTTGTTATGCATAAGAAATATTATATTGTATATACACAGGAGAGAAGTGGGAACAGATGTGTGCATGTTTCGTGCATGTATTATTTGTAGAACATATAACACTAGTAGTCCCGTGTGTTTTCTAAAACTGTTCAGAGGATACATTGGACTACTAGTCGTGTGAATTTTTTGGGGTTTGTTTAAAGCCTGATTAGGGGAAGTTAAATACACATGACTGTTAGTCCCGTGCGTTTTAAGCAATATTTATTGCAAAAATCAACCTCTTTTTGGATAGCCTTAGTGAGTTGATTAAAAAAGTTCGATTTTGTTAATTATTTAGCAAAAAAGTTATTTTTGCTAATTATTTTGTAAAAAAGATATTTAAAAAAAATCTCTTGATAGATATTATTAGTCCCTTAAATTCAATAATTCCATGTTAGTCCCTCAACATTTGAAGTTGTTCATAAGTCCCTCAAATATTTTGGGATCCTGCATATTGGTACCTCAATGACCAAAATGCCCCTCAATTTACATTTTTGTTAAAGGGCAAAATTCACCTACCTCCGTTGGACTTTGGAGGGTTTTGTGCATAGTTTTCTGAACTTTGTTTATTCCACTTAAACTTTTGGCTTTGGTATGTCTCGCTTAACCCCCTTGAACTTGGAAATTATTACGATATTACCCCAACATTGTTGCCAATTAATAAAGAAATGATAAAAATGATAATTTTTTGAGATATGACTCTTAAAAATAAGAAAAGGATAAAGAGGTCATTCTAATATACCGAAGGATCGCCTATCAAATTCACAGTTTCACTTTAAGGGGATTAAGTGAGACAATGTCTAGGGGTTATTCATAAAACTTTCAAAGTTGAGATGATTAAGTGAAATTTGCATGCTATGCAAATGAGAATTTTGGATGGAACACATAAGCTGAGCAAAAAAAAGAGGACCAATGGGCAAGACCCCCTTAGAATTCGAGGGACTAAAGAACAAGTTTAAAGATTTGAAGGACTAATATTTATACTACTATATTGAAAATTTAGTGAGGGAAGAAAAAGTTTGAAGGACAGGGGAAAATTGTCCATCTCATTAAAGACCTATGAGAACAATTTGGTCATTCATAAAAAAAATTCTTTTCTTTTGTCTTTCCTTAGTTCTAGGACTTTCTGCAGCTAATTATAGAGTTTTTTAAGCAACTCATAAAGCTTACTAATTAAATATCTATTATAGTTTTTATTATAATAAGATATAAATATAAAATGATAAACGTTTTTTCTAAAAAAATAGATACAAAAAATTAGAATTTCAATATATTCGAATATGTTGAAATCTAAAAGATATTTTGTTGATATCTAAAAGACAAAATGTATGTGGACATTACTTTGTATGTGGACTATTAATTTCATGTCCTTTTGTATTCCATCATGTATCTATAAATTGTACAATGTATGGAAATGGAAGATGATGAATAATAGATTACAATTTCTCTTCTTCTCTTGTCTCTTGTCTCTTGTTTCATTTCTATAGTATATTACAACACGTTATCAGCACGAGTGGCTCTAGCCGGTTCGTGATCATTGGCTGGCTTATGTGGCTCCTGTATCTAGAGTTGTTGGCGCAGGTGCTTTAGTTGATCAGCCAAAGAAAGTTGCTGTTCATTATCTTCGTGGTTATTTTCTACTTGATCTATTTGTTGTTCTGCCACTTCCTCAGGTAACAATTTCTTCTTGTGCCTTCCTCTAGCTAGCTGCAGAGGCTAGTCAACACAAACCATGTGCAGTTTACCCCTGCTGCTCAGATTATGTTTCCTGTTATTGGATTACTGTTTTGTTCTAGCCTTTTTAATGATGTTTCTTTGGATTGGAGAAAATGATCACTAAGGTTCCTTCTGAAACTAATATGAAATTGCTAGCTCATGTCTTCTCTGAAGCTTAAGTTTTCTATATGTATTTTTGTTTTATTATATTTCATATACCACTAGGACTCATCTTATCTTCCATGAAAAGAAAGATAGATTGATTCATTTAAACAACTACTCTCAAGCCCATTATCATGATGTAAGATCTTTGGAGACTTGGAGTAATCTGACAGTTCAAACTGTTTATATTTTGATATCCATATGGCTTTATGGATGGTGGTGATAGTATGTTCGAAAAAGATGTATTTGATCTATTTAAACATCTTATCTTCTAATGTCAACCAGTAGTAGAACTGATTAGTTGTGATTTGTGAATAGAGGCATCTTTTGTTTGCAGTTGCAAATTCATATGTGTTTCATTTATTCTCCCTTCACCATAAGGTATGTGAATTAATGGTTAGCAGATTATCTAATGGATGAATTATGCTAAACTGTGTTACTCATTTATATCCTGAAATCATGCATTCACCATAAGGTATGCTATACAAGTTAAACTGCTATATGGTAGTTACAAATAACTTGTTTGAGTAAATATAATGTAGAGAAGGAAATAGATATGGCATTTAAGTTGGAAATTCCTTCCTTCTTGGTAATAGAAAATCAAAGGTCAATGTTTAATTGATTATACTATTTATGAGGTTGGAGATGAGGACGATGAGTCATATGACTTATAAACATTTGCATTGTGGCAGTACCTATTATTTCCATATGACAAGTATGGCTATTATTTTCACATGACAATTACGGATGCTGTTTTGTGTATATTCATGTATGCTTATTAATTTTTTAAATCATTGATTAGGGAGTCTGACACTTTCATCATCTTTTGTGACAAATTTATTATTAGTATTGTATCAATATCATACATCCTCAACATATGCATGTATTGTGTTACTGTTAAATTTGACTCATAGGGAAGGCAAAACAAGGTGAGAAACATCATGCTAGTTTGCCAGAAGCAAACATTTGAAAGATAACATTTATGAAAATCTTTAAAAAAAAAGGAACTTGATGATTTTGGTGATTATGTGTGATCTTATTAAAATGTAAATATTTCTAATTTCTCATGCATTAATCTTTCTTCCCCATGATTAGTGCACTGTGAATTATTATTTATCTTTGGCCTCGAACGTTCATTTTTACTAGACACCATTGTGATTTTTGTACGATTATATATTTTGATTCTTTAAGTATCTTTGCCCAGAAGGCAAACACTTTAAATTTTTTCTCTATCAATTAAGACGTGAAAAATTAATGCCTTACTGAAAAAGTATTCAATTTTCTAGGCAATCCCTGAAGGATCGCTTTGATCTATGGAAACCAATAATCTTCTCTCAAGCGTAACTGGCAGACTGAATCAGAACTTTTTAGATTTAAAATACATGACTAAATATGATTCAGCTCTGTACCGCATTATCTAGCAGCTGAAACTCTGTAAGCAGAACATTACAGACAGTGACAAAATTTATCGAAAAATTGTTTTTCCTATTCCACACAAATAATATTGTACTCCAGCAGCAGTACATGATCAAGAATTGCACTTAGCATTCTGAATTGATATCTGCATTAGTAGTCGTAGGAAAGCACAACCAATTGATGATTAAAAATCACAATATCAGACTAGTTGGCTTACGAGATGTGTTTGTAGCACATGCTACAATTTAGAAAATTACGTATACGCGTGGACAAGGGGAAGGCTATGAACATAGTAGGAGATCTTATCCTGTAGCCATATTTTTGGATTTTAAATCCTCAACTGAATACAATTCAATAAGTAACCTTGTACTCTTACAATAGTACAACTAAAAGCATTATGAACTAATCCTTGCATTAGTAGTTGTTTAAAACACAACTAGATGTTGTGAGAAATCATAATGCAAGTTCAGTCATAGTGCCTGAAGCACATTAATATTCATAAGCTTGGACGAGGGGGAAGTAGTGGATCTTATTGAGGTGGTCAAGGTTCACTATTTGATTTTCTATATTTGGATTATATACATTTGTCAGACAATTTTAATTTATCTTGATTTTGCTTTAAACTCTTGTGAACCTATGTGGTTTTTATTCATATGTGTATATTTTATAATTTATCTGACCTAAAATACAACATGTTGCGATAAGTTTGAGATTTAGGGACCTAAATTCTTTTAAATTCTGGCATGAGCGATTGGGTCATCTTGGGTAAAATATGATTCGTCGGATTTTCTTAAATTAAATGGGGGCATTCAAACTAAATCCGACCAACTGTGCATATCACAATTTTCCCCCTTTATCTAATACGTGGTGAAGAAGCGAAACATTTCCCATCTGCGTATTCTTTATTTGCAGTCCATATTTCTATATCACCGCCATAGCGTACCTTTATGGGACCTCGGTGAAGGTACATATATTATTTATGAAACTCCGTCAATAATTTAGTACCTATGGTCCATGTTAGGGGATCAATTTACAATTTGGTACGCTGACTGCATTTTTATTGAAGATCAATTCTCGACATTAGGGGGAGATTAGTGCCCAAAATACAAAATAATGTCAAGAGAATCTTTAATATTTATATCCACATACTAGTCAAACTGAACCAGAAGTTCACATGATAATCTGCTAAGAAAAGAGTGACTAAGCCCCATATTCATGTTGAATAATCATTGATGATTTGGTATGCCAGAAGCATATTGTGCCAGAAGCATATTAGTGTAAAAGATAAAAGTCCGCGGCAAACTAAATTATATATATAGAAAGACAGTCACTCTCATAATCTCCGGAAGAGGTTCATCCTGAAGATGGAATCTCCAGTAAATTGCACGTGCACTTGATAATCATAATATTGGAGATGCGGAACGACCAAATCCAATTGTTAAGGGAAATGACAAGGATTTGGTTAACATAAAATAAGAATTAAAGTGGCCACGAATTTGTGAAAAAGGAGAAATATATAATATAAATATAAAAGTTGTCGACAACATAGTTACCTCTACATTTGCTCTTACTATCTCTAAAATAATCTGGATCCAGAACCTAAGTTGGTAGTAGAGTGCTTGAAGCACTCGGACTAGATGAGATGGAAAGTGGCAATTGAGGGTGAGCTGAACTCGCTAAAGTATTTTGAACCTGTGGTTCATATATCCCTGCAGGATATAAATGAGAATTGTAAGGTGGTGAGATATAAAGCGAGATTCATAGCTCAATGGGTTCACGCAGAGACCCGACATCAATTTAGATGTAAAATATTCTCCTATTAGTGATTGTATTACGTTCCGCAAGTTAATACCTATGGCAGAAACTATGAATTTATATATGCAGTATATGTACGTCATGACCATATTTTTATATGTGTCATTACACGCTAATATTTTTATATGAAGTCCCTGATGGACTTAAAATTCCTGAATTAAGAGAAAACGAGAATCGCAACATGTATAGCATTAAATTATGAAGGTCGTTATACGACTTGAAATAGTCGGGTAGAATGTGGTATAACCGACTGAGTGAGTTCCTCCTGAAGAGGAGATATGTAAATAATGATGCATGCCCTTGTGTGTTTATAAAAAAATTTGAAAATGGCTTCTGTATTATATCAGTCTATATTAATGATATAAATGTTATTGGAATGCACAAGGAGCTTACAGAAGCTAGCTCATGCCTAAAGACGGAGTTTGAAATAAAAGACTTGGGAAAAAAACCAAGTTTTGTCTCGGCCTGCAGATCGAGCATTTTCCCAGAAGGAATTTTTCTACACCAGTCAACCTATGTGAAAAAGGTTTTGGAAAGATTTTATATGGATAAATCTCATCCACTTAGCACACCAATGATCATCCGATCCCTCAAAGTGGATAAAGACCCATTTAAACCCAAAGAAGATAATGAAGAAATGTTAGGGCCCGAAGTTCCCTATCTGAGCACCATTGGAGCACTTCTTTATTTCGCAAATTGCACCAGGCTTGATATAACATTTGCAGTGAACTTGCTAGCAAGGTATAGTGGTTATCCTACAAGGAGATAATAGAATGTCGTTAAACATTTCCTTCGTTATCTTCAAGGTACAAAAGATCTTGGACTATTCTATAAAAGAAACCAAGATATGACATTGGTGGGCTATTAGGACGCTGGCTACATGTCTGATCCCCATAACGTCAGATCTCAGACTGGTTATGTTTTTCTCTGTGGTGGTACTGTCGTTTTTTAAAGGTCTGTTAAGCAGACCATAGTGACTACTTCTTCTAACCACTCAGAAATTATCGTTTTATATGAGACCTCACGAGAATGTGTATGATTAAGATCGTTGATACGACATATTTGTGGACTCGTGTGGTCTAGCGAAAGATGATATTCCCCTCACTGTCCTTTATGAGGACAATGCAGCTTGTGTTGCACAAATGATCAGTGGATATGTAAAAGGAATCATGACAAAATATATTACGCCAAAATTCTTTTATCCACATGAGCTCCAAAAGAATGACGAAATCACCATCGAAAAAGTTTGCTCAAGTGACAATCTTGTAGATTTGTTCACTAAATCTCTGCCTACATCAACTTATGAGAAATATGTTCACAATATGCATAGACTTGAAAGACTATCTTCTTCAGGGAGAGCAAATTCTTAAACAATCCTGAAGATTGGGCCCTGAAGGTCTATTATCATAATTTGCCTCTTTTCGCTAAGTTTTGTCCCACTGGGTTTTTCTTAGCATAGACTCAGAAGATTGTCATCATCAGGGGGAGCGAATTTTCAACGCAATCCTGAAGATTGTGCCTTGAAGGACTATAGTTGTACTCTTTTTTCCTTTTGCTAAGTTTTGTCCCACAGAGTTTTCTTAGCTAAAGGTTTTTAATGAGGCAACTAATGCAACACAAGTTTGGATCCCGAAGATCTATAGTTGTACTCTTTTTTCCTTTGCTAAGTTTTGTCCCACAGGGTTTTCTTAGCTAAAGGTTTTTAATGAGGCAACTAATGCAACAAGAATCTACTAATGTCGTGTACTCTTTTCCTCGACTAGTTTTTATCCCACTGGGTTTTTCTAGCGAGGTTTTTAACGAGGCATTGACATTTCGAAGTAATGTCCAAGGGGGAGAGTTGAAATCTAAAAGATATTTTGTTGATATCTAAAAGACAAAATGTATGTGGATATTACTTTGTATGTGGACTATTAATTTCATGTCCTTTTTTGTATTCCATCATGTACTTATAAATTGCACAATGTATGGAAATGGTAGATGATGAATAATAGATTATAATTTCTCTTCTTCTCTTGTCTCTTGTCTCTTGTTTCATTTCTATAGTATATTACAACAGAATACAAATATTTTATGGGACTGTATAACTACTTAGCTTAAAATTGATCTGAAGATGAAATATGGAAAATACTTTTTTAATGACATCTAAGAAAAATATCTAGTTACTCAAATTGAAATAATATATCATAGCCAACTTTGAATAAGTTAACAAAAAATATCGCAAATTAAATGGAAAAAAATCATAAAAAGATATTAGAAATATCTATTATATTTTAAAGTATTAAAATGACCCTTTTTATATAAAAACTAGAATATTTAAGTTTTAATGTCATCCACTCGTCCAATAATGCTAGTGGAGTTATTGAAATTTTGAGGGACTAATATCTAAAAGTGTTTTCGTCAAAAGTTACCTTCATCATTGATTTCATTAAAACTTCAAACGTTACAAATGAATTCAAATAACAAAAATAAAAATTACAACTTTCTTGAAAATAAACACAAGATCCGTTTATCGTCTCTTGCTTGCGTGGGTCTTTAGCCTGTGACGGGGACGTCGATATCCGTGGACCACCTGGCAATCAGATCTGGTTTAGAGCTTCGTCGATCCGCGAGGAGATCTAGAAACTGAAGCGCCTATCTTGGAAAAAGCGAGATATTTGCTCTTCTTAGGATTACCGACGAGGGGTAATGCTGAGGAACGGATTCGGGTGATGTAGGTCTGATGAAGAACTCTCTTGTGTTGAAGTGCTCGATCACTCTTCACTCCGGCAGGGCTTCGCTAATTCTCCAAAAAAATCCAGATCCCCAAAAAGTGAGGCCTAAGGCTTCTATTTATAGGCTTGAGGGGATAGCGGAGCGGTTAAAACGGGCTAAAGGCCCAAATCCGCCTTGGAAGGTGTCTCACAAGATCCAGGACACCCCCGGGGTGTCTCCAAAAATCCAGGACACCCCTGGGGTGTCCCCAAAAATCCAGGACACCCCTGGGGTGTCTCGGAAAATCCGAGACACCCCTGGGGTGTCTCGGAAATCCCGAGACACTCCGCTGAGGTGCATTCATCCGCTTCCGCTGTAAATTCTTCGTCCGAACTCGGATTTTAGTGATTCGAATTGCGTTGGAATTCTGACGAAGAGTTCTATCAGCTCCAATGGTTGGATTATCTGTAGAACGAACGAGACACAAAGTGCGTTGTTCTTTTTGTAAACATCGCGGGGCTCTCGATTAGCCCGTGCCTTCGTTATTCCGAAATTCTGTCAGCTCACGTAGTTCGTCGATTCACTTCAAGCGTTCACCGACATTAATCGAACTCCTGTGAACCAGATAGTGACGTTCATTATTGTTCCTTAACACTGAGCTGTTCGTGGAGATCTATAGGTAATTTTTGATGCCTACAGATACCCCCTCCAAAGTGTTCCAGCCTCATTTCTTTTATAGAAGAGGCTGGAATATTTTGGATATGATTGGTCCAACCTTCAGTCAGCGTAAAGGACCTGTAGTTAGCTTCAACTCTGGGCTCCTTCGATTTGTGGTCTATTCATTGCTTTGACGAATAGCCGAAGTTCTTCCGGCGTTGCGTTTATCGCCTGGCCGTCGTCGGAGTCACGATTCTACCACCAGTGAGTTGAGTTTGGCTCGTGTCATTGAGTTGACTTTGAACTGACCATCTCTGTCACATTGTGCTGACTTAGGGTTTCGGATCACCGTATGTTGACTTTTTGTCACAACGCGTTGACTGGCGTTGACCTAGAATTACGCGTTGACCGGCGTTGGCCCTAGGGTTTCGAACGTCGAATGTTGACCTTTTGTCGCAATGCGTTGACTGGCATTGACCTAGGGTTACGCGTTGACCGGCATTAACCCTAGGGTTTCGAACGTCGAATGTTGACTTTTTGTCGCAACGCGTTGACTGGCGTTGACCTAGGGTTACGAATCAACTTGAGGAGAACCAGTTTATACTCGTGTACTCCTGGGAGTTTCGGGAATTAGTTTAGCCTCGTGTACCCGTCGGAGGTTGACGGGTTATCCTTAAGAATATTATACATAATATTTTCCAGGAACTTCCTGTCAAATTTAAAAAAACAGTTTAGACTCGTATTTCCATTGGAGCATAAATACAGGCATCGAATATATCAAAACATATCCTAAGAGAGGTTCGAAACGCATATGAATTACCCCCGGACCCTTCCACACACGCGAACCCACATTTCGCGGTTCACACGCATGCGAATCAACAAGCTAGGATCGGTCCGGTCCGGTTGATTTGGTTCAGACTGGTTTGGTCCAGACCGGTTCGGTTCAGGTCCGGGTCCGATTCAGGCCGGTTCAAGCCTATTTAAAAAACCCGAAACCTAATTTTCTCCTCTTCTTCTTTTCCTTTTCTATTTTCGGTTCCAGCAAGAAGTTCCGCCCCCCTTTTTTTTCGATTCCAACAGAGAAATCCGCCCACCTTTTTTTCGGTTCTAACAGAGAAATCCGCCCACTCCTCTTTCAAACTCCTTCTTCTTCAAGAGTTCTAAGGCTTTTAAAACCATCTTCTTCAAGGCCTCAACCCCTTCTTCTCCAAGTTCTCATCTTCTCCAAGGGTTCAAGCAAGGCAAGGAGGACTTTGATCTTCATTGACAACAAAATTTCTTCTTCAAAGGTGCTTCAAGCTTTGGTAAGAATCCTCCTTCTTCATGTCTTTTAATTCGGTTCTTTTCTCTTGAATCCTCCAAATTTCAAAACCCTAATTTTTTGATTTAGGGAAAAATCAAATCTTGATCTTTGGTTCTTGAAAGTTGGCCGAAAATTGAAAGATGGGTTCTCTCATCTTTGATTGCAAAATATTTTTTATTTTCATGCATATATATGGCCGAATTTAGGGGGCTTTTATGCAAAAGTGGACCAAAATTTGTAGGGGCCTTTATGCAAAAATGGGACTAAAATTTGAAGGGGTTATGTGTAAAAAAAAAATAGGCTGGAATTTTGGGGGGTGTATGTGCAAATTTGGGATTGAACTTTGAGGGGGTTATATGCAAAAGAGGGCTGAACTTTGAAGGGGTTATGTGTAAAAGAGGGACTGAACTTTGAAGGGGTTATGTGCAAAAGAGGGCTGAAACTTGAAGGCCTTATGTGTAAAAATATGGCTGAAATTTGAGGGTGTTATGTGTAAAAAAAATTAGGCTAAAATTTGGAGGGCTTTTTTGCAAAATTGGCTAAATTTTATAAAAGGGTGTTATGTGTAAGATTAACCAAAATTATGGGGTACTGGGGGTGCTATGTGATCAGGTATGATGATCATGACCCACTCGAGCGTGTCCTTGACCCGAATTTAGCCTTGAACACGAAGGGTATTTTGGGTACTTCATCAAAATTTACCGCGAAAATGACAATCATTGTTTCGCATGCACGAAATTTGTAGGTTTAATTAGACTTCAACTATAAAATCCTATTTATACATAGGATTTTAATTAAAGTTCTTAATTTCCCTTTTAAATTTCGCGTATTCATATTGTACCTGACTTACTGCTTTTCATTGCAGATTTTCGATGTCTCCACGTCGACCTCGACCTCCTAGGAGTCGCTCCCGTTCGTAGCCTAGCGAGGAAGAAGTTCCTACAGTACCCTCCCCTCCAGCGGTTTCCTTTTTTGGGGGTGAGAATTTTTTATTTTTTGCATCCCCGATTGATCCCTTCGCGGGTCATGAAGGAAGAACCGACACCCTCCTTCGCGGGGGTCGAGGTTTTGAACTTGGTGGTTCTGTTATACCCTCGTTTGGCCCCTTTGCGGGTCATTCGGGAAGGGCCGACACCCTCCTTCGCGGGGGTCGAGGTTTCGGACTTAGTGGTTTTGTCATACCCTCGTTTGGCCCCTTCGCGGGTCATTCGGGAAGGGCCGACACCCTCCTTCGCGGGGATCGAGGTTTCGGACTTGGTGGTTTTGTCATACCCTCGTTTGGCCCCTTCGCGGGTCATTCGGGAAGGGCCGACACCCTCCTTCGTGGGGGTCGAGGTTTCGGACTTGGTGGTTTTGTCATACCCTCGTTTGGCCCCTTCGCGGGTCATTCGGGAAGGGCCGACACCCTCCTTCACGGGGGTTGAGGTTTCAGACTTGCCTTGCTTGGCTAATTCAAGTCTTCTGGTATATTGGGGTGATTTTGTGTCGTCCTACACCTTATAGGTCGGTGTATGTTACCACGTTATTTACGTGATGATGCATACCGTTCTTCCAGTGTAGGACACTCAAAATCGTCTCTCCAATTATCCCGTGACTGATCTTATCTCGCTTTTTATGAGCTTTCTGACTCTATCCTTGTGTTTTGTTGCAGTCGAGTTCCCCGCGGGCAGCCTTCCTCCTCATGCCAATACTGGTTGTAGCCGGGAGGTCTTCTCTTCAGCTTCCATCAGGCAGGCCATTAGTCCACTCCCTCAGTTTGACAGAGATCGCTCCGACGAATCCTGTCGTTTGATACGGGATGGAGGGCGTCATTGCTTACGCCAGCTTATTACGGATGCTTCCTTTACTACGGATTCTACTTCTACTCAGGCTTTAAAGAAGCCCAGCTTTCTATTCGGAGATCACACTGAGGATCCTGCTACGTTGACTCTTATCGAGGAGCATTGGCTGACTCTTGATGAAGGAGCTCTCCTGTATATTCCCTCCATTCCTCGTCAGCATTCTTTCACTCATTTGGAGGGACAGGCCGTAGAGCGACGTATGTCTTGGCATCTTACTGATGATGCTGACCGAGTTCAGTGTGGATATACCTCTCATCATAAGACTCCTGGTTCTGCTGGGTATCATGATATCCGCGGTCTTCGACCAGGGATTATGGGTCTTGACACTGCACCCCCCGGCGAGGTATCAGCAGCTGCTCCTACTGTGAAGAATCGTCTGGCTCATCTTGGGAGAAGGTTACCTCCACCAGATTACAGATGCTATGGTTGGGCTTTCTCACAAGCCAAGGGATGGTGGACACGCATGACCAGTTACGTCTTGGGGCGTTGGGAGAAGGATTTGAAGAGCAGTGGATTGTATGCACCTATACGGGCCACCATGTACGGACTTCCGGTCAGCTGCCGCCATTTCTTGGCGTTGTTGGAGACATACATGCCCGACAGTAACACGTTCCTGACCAGCGGCGGAGAGTTAGGGTTGGCCTTACATGAGATGTATCAGGTTTCTGGTCTTCTAATGGGGGATTGTCCATATCAGGAGTACTTTCCCTCGAACCAGCAGTTGGGGTGGTTGAAGAAGGATACTCCCGACATGTATGATACTCTTTGGGACCTCACTTGTCATTATTATACCTCCTTGATCAAGATTTCTCCTCCAGCGAAGAAGAAAAGGCAAATCATCTTGAAGTAGTTTGCTGTCTATCTGTTCCCTAATTTGGAGGGGGACTCCGGCGAGCTCATTCGTGAGTTAGATGTCTTGACCCCTACCGCCATTAATGAGTTGATGGAGAAGGCTGAGGCTCGTTCTTACACCATTGCCCATGCTGAGGGAGCTTTTCCTGCAGGAACCAAGTTTCGTTCGTTCCTCCGCCGTGC
Organism: Asparagus kiusianus; assembly: GCA_022839385.1. Taxonomy (NCBI): domain Eukaryota; kingdom Viridiplantae; phylum Streptophyta; class Magnoliopsida; order Asparagales; family Asparagaceae; genus Asparagus; species Asparagus kiusianus. The sequence continues at coordinate 11,234 of BQKN01047385.1, read as the reverse complement.
ATAGAAGTCCATCGAGCCCCGGACTCTGCTAGCAGGCTACCTTGCCCTCTGGTTGAAGAAGTGTGTTGTTCCGTACCGGTCTTTAGACGCCTTACCTCTCGAGGTGCTCTTCCCCGCAGTTCAGCTAGCTTATGGGAGGGAGCTTTCACTGCTCCCAGCGATGGTTGCCGGCATCCATTGCGGGCTTAGGTATCTGGTCAATGGTTTTACACAGGTGGGTTCTAAACCATCGACCGAGCTTACTTGTCCGAAGGTCGAGCTTCCTTATGCGTATCTGATGGCGTGGCTCATTCTTCACCGTCCTGACTTGATGTCGGCGCCCAGCGTTGTTGATGTCCCCGTTCCTTTCGTGCAGCTGTTGGAGAGGAGCAGATGGCTCGGGAAGAAATTCGGCGATGCACAACGAGAGCTTCAAGTTCGCAAGAGCTGGGAGTTCTTCAAGTGTTTTCCCCACGTTTCGGGTCGCTATGGTGATGTGCTGACTGATGAGGAGAAACCCAGAACTAATCGGACTGCTCTCGACGTTGGTTGTTTCCGCTGGTTAGTGAACATCCGTGTTGGGTATCTCGTTCTCCGGGTGAAGAATTATTGCCACATAGAGCCTTACCTTCCCTGCCGTTTTGCTCGTCAGTTCGGTTACGACCAACTATATGTTGGGAATCCGAGCCGTGGTTTGAAGGTTGAGGGAGGGCTTATTAATGGCGTACGGGCATGGCTATGGACTATGGTGGGCTGCACCGGAGCCCACTTTGCTCTTCCTTCATATAGGCGCAAGCCGATGATTACTTTCCTCAGTTGCAAGTGGTTCCTCTCCGCCAATGAATCCATAGGTGTGAGGAGTCTTTCAGAGTTAGAGTCTGAGCACTCGGTCCAGGTCGCTATGATGGCTGCTCGTAAAGCCGAGCTTGCTCAGAAACAGAAGAAGAAGTCTGCCAAACCTCCTCTCTCAAGCAAAGATGATGAAGAGCTCCTTCCTACTGATGATGATGACGAGACTTCTGAGGAGGAGTATGTGGATATAGATATCGACCAAGAAGAACTTGACGCAGGTTTGTCATGCTCTTTGATCCTCTTTCTCAACTTCAATTGATATCAACGGAAGATCTGGTTCATTTAATGAAATAATCCTTATCATTTCAGGTAGGACAGCCGACGACCATGAGTCGCTCGCTTCCCGTCGTGCGAGATTCAGGCCTGGTGGCCAAGCTCCTACCCAGGTTGATACACGTGGCCAGTCCACGCACGAACGACCCGTTGGTTCTATGAGGGGTGATATTCCGAAAAAGAAAAAGATTGCTCATAAACCACAAGTTGGTCAGCGCTCCTATGGAGTGGATTTAGGAGACTTCGCCGACAGGGAGGAAGGTAATACTTCGTCGTTTTCATTGCTTTAAGATGACTTACCTTCTCGGATTCGTAATCATGTTTTATATTCCAGGGTATTATGACGAGGGGGAACTTCCATTGTCTCCCGTATTCACTGGTTCTGATAATATGGATAGCTTCATGGAGTAGATGTGTGAAGCTATTCGTGATGGTTCCCTAGATGTCGGAGCAAACATTGATACTGAGCAGGTGAACAGTTTTGAGCACACCATTCCATGTTCAGGTATATCTACATCCGATGATGCCTTCCTCAAATAGTATTTAGAAGAGTTAGAGGATTCATGATCCTTTTTGTGCTTTTGCCTTCTTTCAGACTATTTGAAGAATCCCAGAGTGGATATTAGGGAAAGAGAATCTTCTGTTCCTGCTACAGGTATTTCTGAGCTTTCCCTTCTTCTCTATCTTCTTATACATATGTCCAACACTTAAATTATTCTGCAGATGTAGGTTTCGAGGAACAGCGATGTGCCTCTGCTCCGAGTTTCTCGGGACCCGACGCTGGACTGTTAGTTGATATGCTGGCTGAACAGGCCACCAGAGGAGCTGTGGGACCACCCTTTGCGAGTGATTCATTCACAGGTATATATCTAATTCCCTTCATTTTGTCTGATCTTTTGTCTGACTAACGAAGGGTTAATATTACAGTACCAGCCACCAGGACTGATACTCTCATGACTCCTGACCTTCCCCGTGTACCTGAGGACGATGGACTTGCAGGTATGCAAATGATCTTATCATCCCGATTCTCCTTATTTGCCTAAATTTCCAACTTGACTAATAAAGAAGTGTAACTGTAGGACCAGGCGTTGTGCCTGATGCTACTACAGTTTCTGGGACTGATAGTTTGCATGAGAGCAGTGTCTCCCTGCCACAGCCGAGAGGTACGACCGATTTGCCTGCAGGGGTTGATATACCCTCCATGACTACTCCTGTCGTTATCTTAGAGCCTGTCGGACTTCAACCCGAAGGGACCTCCGTTGGCGTTGGTATGCTCGGAATTTGCCTTTGAATTTCCTTATCGTATTCGATAATCTCCTAACCTTCTATATTGTTGCTTGTAGGATCTCGATCCTCTCTATATGAGCGTGTCCGCGCCCTTTTGGTCGATACCGATCCTGACAGAGACATTTTTCGTACGGACCTCGGCTTTTTTACCGCCTTTTATAACGGCATGATTGAGAAACTTCTTCACAGAGGATACTGTTTCGATCAGTTCAGGCGTTCCTTTTCTCGCCACATGATGATGATGAGGGAAGAAGGGCATCCAGAGTTGGCTGATTCCTTCACTGCCGAATTCACTGTTCTGGAGTCAGAGATCCGAGAGTTGAAGGAGTTGAAGGCTGGTGGAGCTTCTTCCTTTGTGTCCTCTCAGATGGAACATAGGCTGACGCAGTGGCACGACCTGAGATCTTCCCTCGGCAGCGAGCTTCGATCACATGAGCATTCTGTTGCGTAGCTGATGGCTACCGTGGCGAGGAAGGATATAGGTAGAGCCGAGTTACTCAGCTCTTTGGATTCCGGCCGTGAGGAAGTGGCTAGATTGAAGGAGGCCTTGAGGCACGCCGAGGAGTCTGTTACTCTTATTGCAGAAGACCTGGCTGGATTAGAGCGTTCTCGTGATCAGACGCTCGAGAAGCTGGGATCTACACAGGAGAGATTGATGAAGCTGAAGAATGAAGCCGCGAAGATCTTAAGCAGTTCCGAAGACTCTGTCCGAGCTAGTTTGCAGGCAGAACTTGAGCAGAGCTATGTAGACAGGCTTTCTAGTTTAGAGTCCCATGTTCTTAGCCGTCAGTTGCCTTCGGGCTAACGAGCTTTTTATTATATGCTTTTGACTTGATCTATTACTAGAGACTCCGCATTTGCTTCTTTCATGATATTTTTTTATTTACTTTGAACCTAGCAATGATAAAATTTATAGGATTTTTGGCAAACCCCCAGCCCTCAACGGGTTTGATATGCCTTTACCGATTACCGTTTAAATCAGGCTAGCATGCGGATTGTCTAGATCCTTCCACATGTAACGTTGTGCTAAGAGAATTGCTTTTCTTAGACTTAATGCTATGACTTTGAATACATAGACTTCACCATTTCTTATAGGGAAAAGGTACCCCGCACCGCGTATTAGGCGATGACTTATCCCTTCTTAGGCTTCGGGATAAAATTCCCCAGGTTTAGACCCTGGTGTCTTTTTCAATCGGCGAAAGACTAAACCGGCAATGCGTGTTAGGCATGGACTTATCTCTATTTAGGAGTTGAGATAAAATTCCCCGTGCACAAAGTGTCCGGATTGGAAGTTGGGAATTATGTCTTTTCTGAGAACAAAGACAAACTGGAAAATGAGAGAGGAAGAATTTTATATTCTATCTCCCAGTGCTGAAGAGGAAGAATTTTATATTTTACCTACAGCTGGAAAGGAAACTCAAGGTGGGATCTCCACCCCCAGGATCCGAAAGGATAAAACTAGGAGTGGGATCTCCACTCCGAGAATTGAAAGGTTCAAACGACCCTAACTTTTATAGGATTGGTCATTTGAATCAAAAGAAGCCCAATTTCTACCCTAACTTTTATAGGTTTGGTGGAAAAAGGAACAAAGGCAAATTTTCGTTTATCGAAAAGGAATGACTCGGTCTTAGTCCTGGCTATGGTAGGTTTGACTAAGTGAGATTGGGAACAATCCTAACTTTTATAGATTTGATTGTCCGAACTGGAAGTGGACCTCTCGTTCATGGGAGGAATCGAGAGGGGAATTTGGCTTTGGTCCTAACTTTTATAGGTTTGACCTGAAAGCAAAGAGAGTGGAATACAGGCAGCGATGAGAATGCCAACTCGTACTATCACTCAAAGAAAGACTTCAATGTTAAGTGATTAGGACCTAACATGTTGAGTCTGAGAATTACCAATGACTGGCAGATTGGAATTTTGGTGGACCCACCGTCAATTGATCTGATCAGTGGATGGTTTGGTGAGGGAAGATTAACCTATCAAAGGACTAGATCTCATCTCACAAAAATAACTCATGAAAGTTAGAATCTGACAAGAAGGAACATTCGGAATTCGAACGTGGATTTCTTATTCATCTCTTCTACAGCGACTGGATTATCCCTAAGAATACCGCATGTGGTATTCTTCCAGGAACTTCCCAATATATCAATTATCTTGAAGATACTAAGGATAGTATCTTTTCAGGAATTTGCCATTTATTGGCATCATAAGCCGGTCACCCTCCTTGGTGACTAAGCGATATGCGCCGTTCGAGTAAACTGTCTCTACTACGAATGGCCCTTCCCATTTGGGTTCAAATTTGCCCTTCTTCTTGGAGTTAAGGATCATAGGCCGTCTTTCAGTTAAGACCAAATCTCCTTCTTTAAAACTCCTTTGTCGGACCTTTTTGTCGAAGGCTCGAGAAATTCTGGCTTGGTAAAACTCAATATGTTGTTGAGCTTCCAGGCGCTTTTCATCGAGCATCTCAAGTTCTTCGAGGCGTTTCTGATGTTGTTCTTCGGTTGTCATTTAGGTTGCAAGAGCGATCCGAAGAGATGGAATTTGGATTTCCAAAGGGAGGATGGCTTCACATCTATATACTGATGAATATGGGGTTGCGCCGGTCGGTGTACGTACCGCAGTACGATAGGCCCATAGAGCCGCACCAAGCTTGTCATCCCAATCCCGTTTATTATTCTTCACGAGTTTTGACAAGAGCTTTATGATAGTCTTGTTAAAAGCTTTAGCTAATCCATTTGCTGTGGGATTGTAAGCCGTTGACGAGATATCCTGAATTTTAAACTTTTCGCAGAACCTTATGAAGGCGTTGCTGACAAATTGAGGACCGTTGTCATGTATGATTCGTCTTGGAACACCATGCCTGTAGATGATATGGTGCTTGATGAATGCAATGACGTTGCTCGTTTTAACTTCTCTGAGTGGAACTGCTTCAGCCCATTTGGAGAAGTAATCGGTAATTGCCAGTATGAACCGGTCACCTTTGACTGACGGGGGATTTATAGGACCAACAATGTCCATTCCCCAAGTCTCAAATGGCCATGACGTTACCGAAGGATGCAGATGCTCCGGAGGTTGGTGCATATAATTCACGTGTACTTGACATGCGTGACACTTTTGGGTGTATGTGATTGCATCACTCATCATGAAAGGCCAAAAATATCCCATTCTTCTGATGCGATTATAAAGCTTGGGGCCAGGTTGGTGTGCACCGCACTCTCCTTCATGTGCCTCTCTAAGGACTTCTTCAGCTTCTTTGGTTGATAAGCAACGTGCTATCAACCCATCTACCCCCTGCGGTATAGCGTTCGATTCTTCGTATTATAGTAGAATCTTGGCGCTCTTCGTCTGATTGAGTCTCTTTCCTTCACATCTTCTGGCAAGATTCCATGCAAGACGTAATCGATGATGGAGAAACGCCAATCTCGGGGTTCGAATTCAGCCTGAGTTGCGTGCACCTCTTGCACCTCTTCTTCTTTGTCATCTTCATCGTAGAGTGGCACCAGGAGTTGGTGAGTTCTTACCGTAACAAACTGCTCTGTTCCGGGAGGCTGTGCCAGAGATACAGCTAAAGCTGCTAACGCATCTGCGTAGGTGTTCTGTAACCGCGGAACATGCTCGATGAAGAATCCTTCAAATGATTCCGCTATTTCCACTGCCATCTTATGATATGGTAGTAAATCCTGACTTCGGACTTCATACTCCCCTTGGACTTGTTTAACTATTAGTTGAGAATCACCGAAAGCTTCGAGATACTCAACCCCCAGCTCCTTAGCAAAATTGAGTCCTATAATCAGTGCGTTATACTCTGCTACATTATTCGAGCATGGCTCGGTTAATGAGTAAGCTCGAGGCATCACATGTTTTCCTGGAGAAACTAACACAACTCTAACTCCGGAGGTAACCTTAGAACATCCAGTAGCACTTGCCATATTAGCTGCTCGTGAGGCGCCGTCGAAGGACAAACGTCATACTTGTTAGTGCGAAGTTGTGTTGACTTCATGGGTTTCATCAGGTAGGTCGTCATATATCTCGGCGGTATCCGTAGTTGGATTAGCTGCCAGGAGATCACAGATGGCCTGCCCTTTTACTGACTTCTGTTGTTTAAAATATAAATCATATTAGGACAAGAGTAAGGCCCATTTTGCTAACCGCCAATTCATGGAAGCTGGTTGAGTCATGAACACTCGGACTTGGTTAACTTTAGAGATAACATAAATGGTCTGTCCAACCAGATAATGCCGCATCTTCTGAATAGCGAACACTAAAGCGAGGCATTCTCTCTCGATCATGGGATATCGAGATTCAGCGCCTATCATGGTTCGGCTTAAATAATACACCGCCTGCTCATGACCGTTATCGTCATCTTGTGCAAGCAATGCACTTAATGAGTGGCTCGTCGCCTTGATATAAATCAAGAACGGTTTGCCTGATTTCGGTGCGACGAGTACGGGAGGTTTTGAGAGATATTCTTTAATACTCTCGAATGCTTTTTGACAAGCGTCGTCCCACACGAATGATACGCCCTTCTTCGTGAGCTTGGAGAATGGTTGGCATTTTCCTGAAAGGTTCGATATGAACCGACGGATATAAGCTAATCGTCCTTGCAATCCTCTGAGCTCTTTGAGGTTTCTCGGCGGTTGTAATTCATTAATCGCGTTTACTTTATCAGGATCGATGTGAATACCTTTGGTGGTGACGACGAATCCCAGGAATTTACCACTAGACATTCCGAGGAAAGACTTGGTAGGATTCATCTTCAATTGATGGGCTCGCATCAAGTCGAACATGGTCTTCAAGTCCTTAATGTGATCTTTCTTACCACGACTTTTCACGACCAAATCATCCACGTAGCACTCGACAGTCTTCCGAAGATGCTCCTGAAAAATCTTTGACATAGCTCGCTGATATGTAGCACCTGCATTCTTTAAGCCGAAGGGCATAACTGTGTAACAGAAGACGCCAAGGGGTGTTCTGAACGCGGTATGCTTTTCATCATCTGGATGCATCTTTATTTGGTTATAACCAGAGAAACCATCCATGAAAGACATCCTCTCGAACCCACACGTATTGTCGATAATAACATCTGTGATGGGAAGGGGGAAATCATCTTTTGGGCAGGCAGCGTTGAGGTCTCTAAAATCGATACAAACCCTGATTTTCCCATTCTTCTTAAGAACCGGGACAATATTGGCAAGCCATTCTGGATGTTGCTCTTCCCTAATGAAGCCCGAGTCGACAAGCTTTTTAACCTCAGCTTCGATCGCCTCCATCATTTGCGGACGAAACCGTCTTTGTTGTTGTTTGATAGGTTTGACATCCGACTTAATATTGAGACGATGCACTGCTATGTTTGGATCGAGCCCTGGCATGTCTTCATAATTCCAGGCGAACACATCGATGTACTCCCTGATAAGAGAGATTAACTCTTCTTTCTCCTCGGGTAGGAGACTGTCGCTAATGAATATCGGCTTCAGATTTTCCTCACTTCCCATATTCACTTGGACTATTTGATCTTCGGTAGGAGGTTCTCTTTGCTCAAACCTATCGTCGTACTGCATGTTTAAGTGATGAACCCACGGATCTTCCCATGTCGGCATCTGATCATCTTCTTCTATTGTCACTGGATCAACCGTAACCATGTTCGACATTAGCTTTTTAAACATTTCACCAAGACTAGCGTCGGAATCCCAAGCCGAAGAGTCAGAAGAGTATCCTTTTCTAGCCTTGTTAGCAATTTGATCGATGACTTGCCAGCAACACTCGTCGTCAGATGAGGAGACATAGCCTAAGCCTCTTTTGTGGCGATAATAATCATTGGGTTTTCCTTTTGGTACGTAGGCCATTCGAGGCGGAGCTCGCGGACCTCGACCAAAGCAAAGGCCCTCTCCTAGCGTGAAATCATATCCATACCTTTTCATCATATTGCGCGCTTTCGCATCATATCTGAACAGATGAGGGGCAGGTTTATCATCGTCGTCTTCCTCTTCCAAGAAGTGGTCGGGTATCGGAGATTTTCTTCCTTTGCCGTAGACGACCTCCTTTCCACCCCCTGTCCCTGCGGGGATGACAAGCCTCGTTCCGCAAGGGTCGTGTACCTGCTTTTTCATCATGCAAAATGATTGAAGTAGCATATACAAGTTAGTGTTATCATAAAGCTCTTTAGTTATATTATCAAGACACATCAAATACTCTAAATCATCGTTTATTGATATCTCTTCGGCAAGTTGCCAATTACAACTACTTTCCGATGATTTATCATCGTCAAGATTGATTACAATGGGTACAATGTCATTAAGTACAAAACCACCATCATAATCAAACCCAGCTTCGGTATCAGCTTCATCCCCGCTATTCGTTCCTTGGGCCGATGGTTCAGTATCGGATTCGGCACCGTATAAAAGGGAATCGGTAAAATAGTTCTCCAATCCCTTAAACGGTTGCTTATCCGCGACCACCGTCTTAACTTTATTATTCGTGTCCACATACTTGAGGCATTGATGCAGAGTTGACGGGACTATAAGGTTACCGTGGATCCAAGGTCGACCTAACAGTAAGTTATAGGATGTTTCCGCGTCAATCACATAACAAGTAACTTCTGACTTCAAATCCCCGATCTGGCATTTGATTCGAATCTTCCCCAAGGGTCTGGACCCGCTGGTGTTGAATCCATAAATCGTAGTGCCAGTGGAGGCTAGTTTGCTAGTCGGAATCCCGAGATGATGCATCAATCGGAATGACATGATACTAACAGCGGAACCCGGATCGACTTGGATTCGGTTGACCATGCTGGAGCCAATGTACCCGGTGAAATACAAAGGCCTATCATGCTTTGAGTTCTTCGTCTGCATGTCTTCTTTGGTGAAAGAGATGTAGGGAAAATGATACGCCGCGAGATTGCAGTGTTGAACTGACGACTCTGGTTCTTCAGAAGATGGCTTGATTCGAGTCAAGAAAGCTTCAGAGTCGCTCAAGGCCTCTTGTAATGCTTTCCTTGTATCCTTTGAAAGACGCAACAGCTCGTATAGGGTTATCCTAGCCGAGATATTGGCCAACTGCGCCATGATGTCAAAATGGGGCGGAGAGCTTGCATTTCCCGGTTTGTCTCTCCCAATCGGATGATTGAATCGAGACTGCCTCGGGTTTTGGGCTTCTTGACGTAAAGGCTCTTTCCCTTTCTCCTTCTGCTGGACTTTCTCCGTAGCTACAGGCGTTGGGGGAGTTGCTACAATTCCCAGTTCTGCCAATGTCTTGGAAGGAGCGGTTTTGGTGCCTAATTGCTCGGAAGCATCCGGGTACTTGTAGTGATACTCATTCCCACTTCGGGTTGCAAAGGCCTCCTGTTCATCTTCAGAAATCGGGAAGGCGGGAATTTCTTCGTCATCTTCTCCTGGAATAGCAGAAGCTCCACAACAAGATTTACCTTTTCCTTTTGACCTCCTCTTGAAAGAGGTTCCAGTTCATTGTTCGTCTCCAATCAAGTCTGGATGAACCCAAAGAATCTCACCATTCGGGGCTGAGTGTAGCATAAGTCCTTTCTGGCGCTGTTTGTGAGGATCATCATTCACCGTCTTCACTGCTGCATTTATTACTGGCTCATGTTGGAACCAGTTCAAGGGAACAGACCCGAAGCTAATGGATACTGCATTCGCACCCACTTTCTTCTCCTTGGGTTGCTTCATAGTGATGACCCCAACATCGATTAGGGCTTGGATCTTATCTTTAAGAGCGTAGCATGTCTTGGTAGGATGATGCACCGCTCTGTGAAATGCACAGTATTTTGGATCACTGACTCTTTTAGCATCTTCTTGATCCTGGACCGGAGGCAACTTGATCTTGTTGTTCTCGATAAGGTATTTAAAAATACCGGGAACTTCATCCTCTTTGAATGAATAGACCTTCGGGAACTTCGGCTCCGCGGCTTTTTGCTTCTGGGGCTGTTGTTACCACCTTGATTGTTGAGGCGCCTTTTGTTGCTGCTGTTGCGGCTGTGCTTGCACCTCGAATGTTTGGTTTGCGTCCACAGCATTCGCATGTGCTTTTCCCTTACCCTTAGGGACAAAGTTCTGTTGTGGGGCATTATTTGCTATTTGGCCCCTTTCCGCTTTCTTCCTTTTAAGGAATCGCTCGGCTCGCTCTCCTCGCACTTTTAAGTCCTTCCAGGTCTTTAGCGGTGCCATTCCCATGGCTTCGAGGATGTCCAATGATAGATTATTATGACAAGTCTCGAGAATAAAATCTTCGCTGACTGGATCCCTGCAATTCATCGCTTTATTTCGGAATCTCTTCACGAAGTTTTCGACCGTCTCACTATTTTTCTGCTTCTCGTCGAATAGCGTGCCGATCGAAATCTCGGTGTCGTCATCGAAGAAATTCGTCAGAAACATATCTTCCATGTCATCCCAACTGTTGATACTCCCGGGTTTGAGACGGCGATACCAGTCGAAGGCTGCTCCGCGAAGAGTGCCGACGAATGACCACACCATAAGAGGTTCATTCCCAGAAATGATTCCTAAATAAGACTTAAAATATATTAAGTATTGGGTAGGGGAACCCTTTCCATCAAATGGCGTAAAGTTGATTAAATTAAACTTTGCCGGATACGGAATTGATTCCCACTCCCTTGGGTATGGACATGGTATGCCGGACCTCTTCACTTCTTGAGCATTCATCAACGCGTTGATTTTGCTCTCCAAGTCCTTCATCTTCTTGTCTTCACTCGTATCTGTCTTCGAGTGGCTTTGGAGAGAGGTAACGTGGTCCTCTTTCGCATTATCATCCACGGGACCGCCTCCATTATCGTTGTTGACAGGAGGGATATTTATGTTGACATTATTCTCTTCCCG
>BQKN01047383.1:0-34335 GCA_022839385.1 Asparagus kiusianus | reverse complement strand
ATGCCATTCAAGAATAATATTCATCAGTGTAAAGTTATAAGGTAACGTCTTTATAGGGTTAAGTGCAACAAATCAAAATATTTAGGTGGTTTTCTAAAATTCTGATACTTACCTAAGGTTTTAGAAAATTTGCCAGCTTAGTGCCAAACTGCTAAACTTATTGAAGGTCCAGTAAAATTTCAAAGTCTACTAGGAACATGGATAGACTCAGCTTTGATTTCTAAGCTGCTCGGAGCCTCGTTATTTGAAGTTGGGAATTCAAAAGCTATAGAGTACTCATGTGTGGACCCATCGAGGCTACGTAGAACTACTCTAACCCACTGCCTCCTTTTCCAGATGATTTGTTCACCTTCAATAACCACCATAAGGAGAACTCGGGTGAATCATACTCGGGAATATTGCCTTCCTAAGAAGGAGGTCCCCTGATTGTCTTAGGAGCCAAAACACCTGGGAGAGGGGCAAGTATGGGGAGAGACGAGTCAGTATCTGGTGTGGACGATTCTATTAGAAAGTTTGCTAAGGCTTGGGCTTTTATGGTCGTTCTTGGATTAAACTGTATATCATATTCGCTGAGCTCGGTTGACCAGCTGATCATCCTTCTGAAAGTGATAGGGCTGCCAAGTGTTTTTTTCAGAGACAAGTTTGTCCGAACTATTATAGTATGAGCTTGAAAGTAGGGGCTAAACCTCCTAGCCGTAATTATGAAGGTGAAGGAGGCCTTCTCAATTAGGTTGTAATTGAGTTTGACCACTTTCAAAATCCAACTGACATAATATATAGGCTTTTGCATATTATCTTCTTCCCAAATTAAAACAAAACTTTTTTGCTTCTTGTGAGATTGCTAAGTAGAGGTACAAAATTTCTCCTTCTCTGGTCAGCTTAATAGAGGTTTGGTGCTCAATGTTTTAAGGTTGGTGAAGGCATCAGTACATTTTATCGTCCAACCGACGCCTTCCTTCAACTCGTTACTTCTTCTCAAGGTTTTGAAGAAGGGGAGACTTCTTTTGGTCGACTTCGAAAGGAACTAGCCTGAAGTTGCTAGCTTGTCGTTCAGATTCTGGACATCCTTCAACATGTAAGGTTCAAGCAATTGATCTATGGAAGCTATCTTCTTGCGATTGATTTCAATAACTGGTTAGGTGATCATAAACCCAAGGAATTTTCCCGATTACACATCGAAGGCACACTTGGCTTGGTTGAGCTTCATGCAGAAGTGTCAGAGGAAGGAGAAAGTTTCTTCAACTTTCGACTCGTGAGAGACTACTTGCTTTGATTTCACTAGGATGTCATCCACATATGGCATCATATTATGGTCGATCTGGGGTTTGAATATTTTGTTCACAAATATTTGATAAGTGGCCCATGCATTCTTGAGAACAAAGGGCGTCACTCTATAGCAATAGTTCCCTTTGTCTATAATGAAGGAAGTCTTCTCTTCGTCATGTTCTGCCATTATGATCTGGGTGTATTCAGAAAAAGCATCCATAAAACTAAGAAGTTCATGGCCATCACTTTTGTCAACCAATTGATCGATCCTTGGGAGGAGATAGTTGTGCTTCGGGCAAGCTTTGTTTAAATTTGATTCTCCACTTGTCGGTAGATTTCTTGACTAGCACCACATTAGATAACCACTCCAGATATTGAACTTCTCAAATGAAGTCATCCTTAGGTAGCCGGTCAACTTCTTCTACGGCCGCCTTCCATCTCTCAGGGTCGAGATGCCTCTTCTTTTTTCGAACATGCTTGCTTTGTCGATTGACTGAGAGCTCACGACTTATTAATTTTGGAAGAATTCTCAACATGTCATTGGGTCCCTAAGCAAAAACATCAGCGTCATTGAGTAGGATTGCGACTACAGCTCCTCATTGTGGCCTAACGAGACTCGATACGATTTTGACCTTCCTTGATTCACTGTGGCCAACCAATTCTTCTTGCAACTCTTCAATAGGAGTCGCCCGCTCCCATTCTTGGTCTCTCTGCACCTAAAATTGGATCTTTTCAATTGGCAAGGTCTCCAAAACTCCTTTTCCCTTCATCGAGACCAGATAACAGATTTGGCCTCCCGCTGATTGCTTCTTACAGAACCAACTCTTTCTAGGGTTAGGAACTTTATTACTTAATGATAAGTGGACGGAACCGCCTGTGGGTTGTTCAAGAAAGTTCTTCCGAGAATAACATTATAGGTGGACTTCACATCCATCACAATGAATTGAGTTTGGATGGTAGACTTGTGAGGATATATGCCAACTACTAGAGGAAGAGTGATCAATCTCTATGCTTGAACTAAGTGTCCATAGAACCCAACAAGGGGACTTCGGCAGGGCCGCAAGTCTAACTTGTTGATTCCCATTTGATTGAAGGCCTCCATAAACAGGATGTTGGCAGAGCTTCAAGTACCACTAAGATTCTTTTAACTTAAAAACCATTAATCTCAGTTGATATAATAATGTGGTCGTCATGAGGGTTTCCATGACTCTAAGATCAGAGTTGCTAAAGGAACTAGGCTGATCTGTCCTTGTCTTCTTCTCACAAAAGTTTATTTTTAACGCTCGTCGAGCATACTTCTTTCGAACATTGTTAGACATCCTTCCTGCCGCCAGATCACCACTAATTGTGTTGATAATGCCTCGACTTCATGTTTCTCTAGGTTGATCATCTTGTTATCATTGGTGATAGGGCAGTCTTGATCTTAATATTCTTCTCTCTAACTTCTTGGCGGCTGGTTCCCCTCTGTCTCATCGAGAGATGAGCTTTTTGAGTGGTCCCTTCTATATCAAGTCTCGATGTCTCTCTTTAGAGAACTCTACAATTATCGGTGTAATGGTTGTGATCTTTATGATATCGGTAATGTTGCTAGGGGTCTCTAGACTAGGGATCTGACTTTATGTGAGAGGGAGTAGGAGTAAGGTGTCCTTCTCTTTGAATTAAGTAAAGAGCCTATGTGGGGAGGTGTTGAGGGGAGTGAAGGTAGGTTTCTCGGCCACCTCTCTCCTCTGATCCTTCTTGTCGGCCAGAGTAGGTCTAGGGTTGGCTTTGGAGGAATCTTTCTCCATCTTTTCTTGAGAGGACTTTGCCTTAGCTGTTTTTGTTGGGTTGCCTTCTTGTAGGTTCGACTGTCTTCAAAATCCATATGTGATCAAGCTCTAGCCATGAGCTAGTCAAAGTTGGTCGCACAGTCTATGATAAGTGAGTCGGATAACTTATCATCTTCCAACCCTGCAGAGATTGTGGCCATGGGGACCATGCTGCTATAGCCCTCAACCTCCAGTCTTTTGGTTTGAAATCTTTTGAAATAGTCTCTTTGGCTTTCACCTGGTTTTTTTATCTGTAGTAGGATGGAAAAGGGTATCTTCTACTTCGTATCGGCCAAAAAATAATGTACAAACCTTTGGCTGAACTGCTCAAAGCTATGAATATCCAAGGAGTTCCACTACATCTTGGCGCTTCTCGCTAAGGTGATTGGGAAATCTCTGTAGATGATTGAGTTCACTTACTAGTTGCAAGTGCATCAGATCAGAGAAATTTTGTGCAGCTCTACTGGATCTTCCTCGCCTTTGTATTTTTCAATGTGGGGCATTTTAAACTTAGTGCATGGAGTGTTCATGATCCAGTCAGCAAGCAGAATGTTCCCACTGATGATGTTTGTGACGATATTAAACGTCCGGTCATAACTAGATACAAAATTAGTGGTGGAGGGGCCCAAAACAGTGTAAGGGTGTCTAGCATCACACAACATCGTTCACATGGCATGCTCGTGGCTGAAGTTGGGATTCTTGCTAGTTGCTTGCATGAATTGAGGTGGTTGTCAGGGATGAGTAGCAAAGCGAGTCTGATGGTGAGGTGACGGAGTGGTATATTGGGTTCGTTCCTCCCGTGTTTGCTGTTCAGATTGTTCTTCAGAGGAGGAGCGGCAACTAATAGAGGAGGTTGTTGGGGAGGAATTTGGCTGAGAAGTTCGTTTGTAAAATAAGCGAACTGTTTCTGAAGAGATTAAGAGATTCTTCAAGTGGACACTTCCATCTGGGCCTAAATGACATAGCCCTTATTAGGTATATCTTCGGTAGGAGGAATAGATGATCGAGCTAGATGATTAGAATCAACGATCTTGTGTAAAGAAGAAAAGGAGGTTCCACTTGAATCCCAAAGTTTAGGGAGTTATGTGAGAGAAATGAGGGTAATGTGAGAAACTCGTAAAATTCATAGGGTTATGTGAAATTAGCTCTTTAAAAATTCATGTAAATATTGGATTTGAATTGGGCTAATGGAGTTGAGGTCGTCCCATTTGGTAGGAGTTCAATTTTTTAGGATTTGGCGGTGATATGTTTTTTAATTCTCATAAACCTTAGAAAATTGAAAGGTCTAAAATATAGTTGTTGTAAAAATATATCTCTGAGAATATACCTTGATAAAAATTAAATGTCAATTAGCTAGAATCAATTAGAATTCTAAATTCAACACTGATGAGTTCTTGATGAGTCAAAATATTTATCCTTTCATAAAATATTATTCGAATCAATTAGAATTTTAAACTAATAAGCAAAAAGGGTACTTCTCCCTAACTTTCAACTAACTGCCACCCGTTAATTGTGGGTTTCTCTCTAACTGCCACATGGCAGTCTAGGTAAACCACCAATTTCTATTTATATTTAAAGGAGAGAATGTTTCAAATGCTTTAGTAGTCCATCATATTATTAAGATAAGCCTTTTAAGTAAGGATGCAAAATGGATTGGATATATCTGATCCAACCCGCAACCGTATTCGAAATGGGATGCGAATAGTGTTGTGCGCAGTGGAAATTTTGACAGCACTTCTGGTGCACAACGAGAGAGTAAGATCTCAACTAAATCCATGTTTCAAAAAGGAAACAAGAATCGACAGTGATATATCTCAAAAAAGTGGGATATACACTCTTCCTCTCATCAGTTCTATGACTGACTTGTCGAGGGAACCTAACAAGCTATTACAAATCACAGCAAGAAAAACTATTTTACGTGGTTCGGCAAGTTGCCTACGTCCACGGGGCAAGGAGGAGGAGGGGGGGAGATCTACTATTAGAGAGAAAGAGTACAAATAGGATTTACGAACACACAAGGTCTCACAAATTAAACCCTCAAACTAATCTCTCAATCTCTCTGAACAACAGACGAAAATCCTTCTCTGTTTTTGGCCCTGCAATTATGCTGAAAGAGACCCTTGCACGAAGCCCTAGAAGAGACAGCTAACTTTTTCTCTCAGCCGACTTACCGCCCCCCTCACTTTTGCACTTTTACTCCGCCGCTCCTTACCTCTGCAAACTTCTCCTTGCACTCCAAATGAAAAAACCTAGGCAGCTATATTTATAGCTTTGCATTCGGGTGGGCCTATCCCTGTTCGCTGCTGTTCACATGCTCCTCAACGTGATCTCTTCATGAGTTGAGCGTGGTAGCCCCCACACAAAATCTTTCACACGCACGAAATCTTTCATGCGGCTGTTTCCCCACACGTTTGCTGCTCAACGTTGTGGCCCCCACTCAAATCTCTTCACGCGGCTTTCCTCTCCGTGTTCACACTAGTGGCCCCCATGCCCACGTGCTTCATAATTCTCCATCTTAGTGAATTTTTTTTCAAAACTGAGCCGACTCCAACCAAAATAAATGTCTCACTTGTTGCGTCCAGTACGAAGTGAAATAATTCACGACAACAGACTCAATCCACAACGAGTCGAGAACCCAAATGAGAATGCGAACAAACTCCAAATGTTGGTATCTACTCACCAAATCGGCTGCATCATAAAGACTGCATACGTATCCTCTTGCCTAAGGAATCAAGCCTAACGTAGTTCACTCAAATGGCCTCCAAAAGCCTCAACATCGAAGAATGTTCAAAAGCTCCAAACAATGACCAAACTTCACACCTGAAATAACTTTGGTCAACATATCTGCAGGGTTGTGCTTTGTGTGGACCTTCTGCAATATGACGTCTCCATTATCCAAAATGTCACGAACAAAGTGGAATCTAACATCGATGTGCTTCGTGTGTGCATGATAAACCTGGTTCTTCGCCAAATAGATAGCTGACATGTTATCACAATATACCCGAAGGGTCTCTTGTGCAATCCCCAAGTTCTCCAATAATCCACGTAACCACAAAGCCTCCTTAACAGCTTCAGTCACCGTCATATACTTCACCTCTGAAGTAGAGAGAGCAACTATGGACTGAAGTATACATCTCCAACATATCGGTGCTCCTGCTAATGTAAACACATATCCTGAAGTGGATCGACGCTTGTCAAGATCTCCAGCATAATCTAAATCCACGTAACTAATACAACCCTGTCCATTCTTCTCATCCTTCTGAAAAATCTATCCAACATCCATGGTGCCTTTAACATACTATAGAATCCACTTCACAACCTCCCAATGACCCTTCCTGGGGTCGTGCATGTACCTCGATACCATACTCACGGCCTATGATAAATCTGGCCTCGTACACACCATCGCATACATCAAGCTACCTACTGTACTGGCATATAGAACCTTCGATATATAATCTCTGTCCTTAACTAAAACATGCGATATCTTAGCTTAAAGCTTAAAGTGGGGAGCCAATGGAGTGCTCACTACCTTTGCATTGGCATCAAAGCTGAATTTCTTCAATATCTTTTGCAGATAACTCCTCTGTGTTAGCTTCAATCTCCCTTTCACCCTGTCTCTCTCGATCTCTATACCCAATATCTTCTTCGCCTCTCCAAGATCCTTCATCTCAAACTCGAATGACAGCTCCTTTTTCAACTTTCGAATAGCCGAAGAATTCCTAGAGGCAATAAGCATATCATCAACATATAGTAACAAATAGATATACTCACCATCCTGTAGCTTGTGTATGTAAACACATAGGTCATATGGGCTCCTCGTGTACCTGTGCCAATCATGAAACTGTCGAATCTCTTGTACCACTGTTATGACGATTGCTTCAATCCATAAAGAGACTTCTTCAGCTTGCAAACCAAATCTTCTTTTCCTGTAGCTTTGAATCCTAAAGGTTATGTCATGTAGATCTCCTTATCTAAATCTCCATGTAGAAAGGCTGTCTTCACATCCATCTGGATCAAATCCAAATCCAGCTGTGTCACCAATGCTATTAAAATCTGAATCGACGAATACTTCACAACGAGTGAAAATACCTCGTTATAATCAATGCCCTCAAGCTGTGCATATCCCTTGATAACCAATCTGGCTTTAAACCGAATGTTCCCAATAGAAGATCCCTCCTTCTTCGCATATACCAACTTGTAACCAATAGCTTTCTTACCCTTAGGTAGCTTTGCAAGTTTCTAAGTGTCGTTCTTCTAAAGAGATCGCATCTCCTCCTCCATAGCTTCCCTCCACCTGATCAAATCAGGGCTAGACTCTACCTCCCTGAATATGAATGGAACCATATCATTAATGACCTTCACTGATAATGCATATACGACCATGACATCATTATACCTAGCTGGCCGACGAATTACCCTTCTAGGTCTATTCGTTGCAATAGACTCCTGAACATGACCCTGCTCCTGAGTCTCACAATCCATTGTATCCTCTATCTACCCAGCTATCATCTCATCTCCTCCTAGTATCACCTCTGTAGGAGCCTCGATGGATACAATGCTCTCTGGAGTGAGTGGAGTCACATCATCCTCCACCTGTTGTGATATCTCCCGAATCTGGTCTTCCTCTACCTGCTGAGGAACTTGAGGCTTCATCATGTACGCCTCGTCAAATATGATATCCCTGCTAATAACTATCTTCTTGTCTTGTGGATCCCATAACTTGAAGCCTTTAACTCCATCTCTAAATCCCACAAAGACTGCTTTCCTCGCCCTCAGATTCAATTTACCATCACTGACATTGTAATAAGTAGGAGACCTAAATATCCAAAGAGACTCATAGTCACTAGCTACCGAACCAGATCAACGCTCTAACAGAGTCTTCCCATGTATCGCAGTGCACGATAACCTATTCACGAGATGGCTCGTATAAACTAACGCCTCGTCCCAAAAGGATCTAGGCAATCCACTCTGCGTCATCATACATCGCACCTTCTCCAGCAAGTTATGGTTCAATCTCTCAGCCACCCTGTTCTGTTGCGGTGTCTCTCGAACTGTGAAGTATCGCCTAATGCCGTGATCCCGACAAAACTATAAAAACGGATCACTCTTATACTCTCCACCATTATCTGAACATAGAGTCTTCACCTTTCTACCTGTCTACAGCTCCACTTTCTTTTTCCACTCCACAAAAATATCCAGGACCTCATGTTTATGCTTCATAGAGTATACTCAATTCCTCCTGGAATAGTCATCAATGAAAGTGACAAAATAGTTGGCCACACCAAGTGATGTGTTCTTGGAAGGACCCCAAATATCTGTGTGAATGTAATCCAATATTCCTTGGGTGTTGTGAATAGCGGTGCCAAACTTCATTCTAGTCTTCTTCTCAAGTACACAATGCCTACACAGCTCCATCTTGTAGGTTTTAGCACCTTTCAATATCCTCTGTCTTGCCAATGACTGTAGGGACTTATCTTCTGTGTGTCCTAGTCTCATGTGCCATAATATGGTAGTGTCCTCCTCTATAATGATAGAAGCTGCCAGACCCCCTGTAACTATCTTGCCCTTCAAGTAGAATAGAAAGTTTTCCCTGACTCGTCACATCACCACCATAGAACCCTTCGTGACCTTCGCTGTAGCATCCTCTAAGGTCACCCAATAACCAGCTGCCTCCAAAGTACCAAGAGAAATGATGTTCTTCGTCAACTGTGGCACGAACCTCACTTCTTTCAATTCCCTCACCACTCCGTCATGCATCCTAATCCGGACTGAACCAATACCACCAATATGGCATACATGGTCATTTCCTATAAGCACGACATCCCCTCTTTCCAGCTCCTCAAAGCTAGAGAACCAATCCCTTCTAGGGCATATGTGATATGTGGCTCCTGAATCCAACATCCACTCTGTGGAGTCGTCATAGCAAATTGACGGTAGTGCAGGATACGAATAGCCCGAAGAATCTGACTCTGAATGTTCATCAATAGCTTTTGCAACATTTACTTCTGAAGCTTGTACAGCTTTCCCCTTGTTCTTTCCGGCTTTTTCTTTCCACTTTGGGTAGTCAATCTACCAATGTCTTTCTTCTTTATAATACCGATATTAATTTCTACCAACACTCTTATAAGCACCTTTATTCTTTGATTTTGAGTGGTTGAACTGGCGACGGTTTGAATCACGGCCTCGAACTGCAAGTGTAACTCCCGATGCCTTCTCCGAGGATTCACTATCACTCTTCCTCAATTCATAATTCACCAAAGCTAAGGTCACCTCCTTATAGCTAACAGTAGTTCTTCCATTAATCATAGTGAGAACAAACGTACCGTAATTATCCTCGGGCAACGAACACAAAAGTAACATCGCCTTGTCTTCATCCTCAACCATGATATCCACATTGGCCATATCTGAAAGTAGCTTCGTGAAATTGTTGACATGCTCCCTAATGGAAACTCCCCTCTTCATCTTGAATTGGTAAAACATATTCTTCAAGTGAAGCTGATTCTCAATGCTCTTCATAAGATACTTCTCATTGAGTGTTTCCCACATTCTCTTCGTCGACGTCTCATTCATTACATCATAAATAAGATCCGACGTCAAGCATGACCGAATAACTCCACAAGCCTTACTATTCATCTTCTTCCAAACCTTGTCCTCCATGTCTTCGGGTTTCTCTTATAACTCAAGAGTCTCCTCCAAATTCTATGCATCCAAGGCATCAATCACCTGACACCTCCACAATCCAAAATTAATCTTGTCGTCGAACTTCGGAACATCAATCTTCGTGTTATTGATGCTCAGACTCGGTATCGCCTTCGTAAGAGACGAACCTGATGTGCTTGTTTCTCCCATGTTGTCAACCTAACTCTTCAGATAGAAATCCTTCACCGAATCCTTCGAACAAGCCTCAAGCCAAAAACCTGGGCTCTGATACCACTTGTTGTATGCAGCGAAAATTTCGGCAGCACTTTTGGTGCACAACGATAGAGTAAGATCTCAACTAAATCCTTGTTTCACAAAGAAAACAAGAATCAACAGTGATATATCTCAACAAAGTGGGATATACACTCTTCCTCTCATCAGTTATAGGAATGACTTGTCGAGGGAACCTAACAAACTCTTACAAATCACAACAAGATAAACTATTTTACGTGGTTCAGCAAGTTGCCTACATCCACGAGGCAAGCAGGGGGGAGATCTACTATTAGAGAAAAAGAGTACAAATAGGGTTTACAAACACACAAGGTCTCACAAATTAAATCCTCAAACTAATCTCTCAATCTCTCTCAACAACAGACGAAAAGCCTTCTCTATTTTTGGCCCTGCAATCACGTTGAAAGAGACACTTGCACGAAGCCCTAGAAGAGACAACTAACTTTTTCTCTCAGCCGACTTTCCGCCCCCCTCACTTTTGCACTTTTACTCTGCCGGTCCTTACCTCTGCAAACTTCTCCTTGCACTCCAAACGAAAAAACCTAGGCAGCTATTTTTATAGCTTTGCATTCGGGTGGGCCTGTCCCTGTTCGCTGCTGTTCACGTGCTCCTCATCGTGATCTCTTCACGAGTTGAGCTTGGTGACCCCCACACGAAATCTTTCACGCACACGAAATCTTTCATGCGGCTGCTTCCCCACGCGTTTGCTGCTCAACGTTGTGTCGCCCACTCAAATCTCCACGCGGCTTTCCTCTTCGCGTTCACACTAGTGGCCCCATGCCCACATGCTTCACAAATAGTGTAGCCAAAATTTGATACCGATTGGTTATGATTACATTTTCGAAGATATTTTTAAATTTTTGGTCAGATACTGATATTCATTCATCTGATATGTATTCAAATATACATTCGGATATGAATTTGAATACAAATACAAATATGAATACGATTATAGATATGAATATTACTAATTTTTTTATTATCTTGATAATAATTGCATGCATTTCGGTATGTGATCATTTATTGGATCATGCTTTTATTGAGGTAATCAATTCTACATCTAATCTTATTTATAATCAAATTCATCTAATACTATAATTTGCTTTATGTTCTTTGTCAATGGATATGATAAAATATGAGGTCTAGCAGAAAAATTTTCAGCACCTCGTGTTTCAATTATTGTCCTGTACTTTTTTTAATCAACTGCATGTAAGTCTTAGCTTTGTGGGGTCTGCTTAAGTAAGTGTTCTTGAAATTTCATGAGATTTACTATTTGAAATAGTTTCTTCACTAATAACTTTTATTATCTATTTAACATGATATGTTTTGCCATATCCGATTTACATCTGATCGAGTTATATCCATTTCCAAAATATGGGACTTGTATCCATGATCAAATCGGTTTCAACTTCTTTAAAAATGAAAACCATACATGTTTTTGTTTTATTAATGTCAATATGGTTATAACTTTTTCTTACAAAAGTATATAAAGTGAATATGTAGATGATAAGTGTTAAATCCGAACTGTATCCGCACTAAATGCACCCCTACTTTTAAGAATACTTTATAGGATTGATTTCGCATATCCTCCCTTAACTTTGTTTCTCAGGTAATCCCTCTAAATTGTTAAGGTGTCTCACAAAACCTCCCTTAACTTTAACATTTTCTCACCGGACCCCCTTGCTTTGCAAAACATAAAATGTTTTTAAGAGGGAAAAATGTCATAGGGAAATTTTATTTGTTTGCAATTTGCATGTAAGGTAGTGTAATGAGAAAATGCTCAAAGTTCAAAGGATTTTGTAAAGCACCCAAAGATAAATGGAGTTATGTGACAAAACCAAGTTTCAAGAGGGGTATGTGCGCAACCTCTAAATTTTAGGGGATTTTGTGAAATTAACCCTACTTTAAACAATACAAGCATATCGGCATGTGGATGATGCACGTATGTGTATTTTTTTAGGAAATTTGGATTTCTATTATAAAACAGTTTAAAAGTCTATACAGTTTAAGGGCTAATATGCAAAAAAAATATGTCATAGTGCCCACTGATGGTTTATAGGTTTAAGTTCATTCAATAAAATAAATTAATTATTAAAAAATTAGATAAAATTAAATTTTTATTGATCATTTTCCAAATTTTTAAAGCTTTTATTTGTAATTTGTAATATGAGGGAATATTTATATTTTAGGATAAAATAAACAAATCATAGAGGCAAAAAGAGTGTTGGCGTAAAAAGAGGAATAGTGCAAATCATAACGATCCAACTGCTTTTCATTTCTCTATAAGGTGCTGTTTGGTTCGCTATTATGACCCGTGGAAAACTCTTAAAACCCCTCCACGTCGTTTTTTAACCCCTCCAAGTCGGTTTTAACATTTCCCAAGTTTTTCTTTCCTAGCTTTGTTTCGCTAGGGCTGAAGAGAGAAACGAGTAAGGAAATCGCCGCCACCTAGATTTTTTTCCTCTCCCCCAATTCCTTCCCCATCAGAGTGAAATCGACAAAAACCAGCACCACGTCGAATTTTTGGCTTCGTCATTGATTTCTTTGTTGAGCTATAGTTACCCCCTTGCTCTCCTCCCGCCAGAAACTCATGCCGCCTTCTTTGCCCCTGAATTCGAAGAAATTAGGGGGGGTCTGATCTTGTGCCGACGCTATTCAGATCTGATATTTTCGACGTGTTGCTTCCACCATCAAGGTAAAAACTCTTTTTTTAATTTTTGGATTTTTTGATTAATTTAGATCAATTTTCTAAGAAATTAGGGGAAGGGTATTTGATCTTTGCCGACGCTATTCAGATCTGAACGTTGAATTTGATTATTTTTTTGGAGATTTTAGATTTATGTGCGTGCTATAAGTAGGATTAGATCATTATGATTTATTTATGTCTTCAATTTTAAGGAATGTCCAGAAGTCTTGTTAATTTCTTGGGGAAAATATACATCTATATGGTTCTTTTTTACTTTTCAAAAAATTTTAAATGCTTTCTTTTTTTTCCAAAATGATGTTGGTATTCTTTGAATTCGGCTTATCCCTCTTGTTCACTGTTAAGTAGTAATATTTTGTAGTGATGCTCATATAGCATTAGGTTTCAAGATCCGCAGAAGCAGTTGATTGAGGGATATGTGTGTTTTGTGTGTGTGCGTTTAAGGATCTCAATCGAATTTTATATATGCAGACATTTTGTTAATAATAGAGGATATGTGTGTGTTTACCAAAAATTTTTAGCAGATCTGAACTTTTGCGTTGTTTAATAGTATGCAGATATTTTGTAATGTATATATAATCACTGCCTACGTGTTTCTTTAAATTTATGACTTATCCTTTTGACTGAATTAAACATTATATGTAACTTCATCAATTTGTTAACCCTAAAAATTGAGTATGCTTATGGGGGTAAACAAATAGTAAATAAAAAGTATATTGTATCACAAGATGTATGGTTATCCAAATCTAAGATGAGATGAATATTAAATAACTATATCTAGTAGGATGTAGAAACATATATTGTTGGAATAATTAAGAATTTTTTTCCAAAATTTTTGTAGGATACTACTAATTTATGTATATAGTAGATAATGATTCTATCTCATTAAATTAAGTTTCATTATGTTCTGTGTAATAGAGATTGTTCCTATGTGATTTCTTGAAGTATTCTTCATGCAATTAATTGCCTGTTTTTTGTGAATTTATTCTTGCAATGAAGAATTATATTTAGAAGATTTTGAGAAAAAATAGTTTTTGCTAATTGCCAAATTTGTGCGAACTATTTGTAGCTATTTTTTTGTGAAACTCATCTTTTGTTTTTGTAGTCCTTAATGATTTAAAGAAAGTCATATTGATTATTATTTGTAATGGATTAGCATTTTTTATTACTGTAATATTTGTTGCTTAGATATGCAGTATTTGTTATGTCACTGTAATATTTGTTGCTTAGATATGTGGTAATCCATGTTAGTAATTAGTAATTTGTAATTTGTTCAGATTTTGTAAGAATTTGACTTAGTTTCTAACAAAAAAATATTTTTTTCATCGTAGATGGATAATGATGGTGATTTCTCTGATGAACAAAGTGTTGTTAATATGGTTCAAGGTGCTGCTCTATCTGTTTTAATTATAATTATAATTGTCATAAGTAGAATGCAAGCAATACGTAAATCAATTCGTAATGGTCCAAGTAAGGAAAAAAAGACAAGAGAGAGCTAGAATTGAGCATATAGATCGAATTTATAATGGTTTTAGTGATAGTTGCATGAATCATATTAGAATACGGAGTGGTAATTTTGTTAAACTAGCGAGTATAATGAGGAACAATAGCCTGCTAAAAGACTCAAGGAATGTAACAGTGGAAGAATAACTTATCATAACACTTAACATTCTGGGTCATAAATCTAAAAATTGCATTATCATATCTCATTTTATAAGATCAGGGGAGGCAGTTAGTAGATATTTCAACAAGATATTACAAGCAATTATTTGCCTGCATGGACGGTACATGAGATAAGCCCCCAATGACATTCCCCAAGAGATCGTTAACAACCACTATACTATCCTTATTTCAAGGTATATCTACACTTTAAGCACATTTAAATGTATAATCAATGGAAGTTAATTTTAATTTAGGTGTGTGATACACGTATTATAGGATTGTATTGGAATGATAGATGGGACTAATGTTAATGCAGTGCTTCCAATTAATCTTGTTGCACGCTTTCGAGGCCGCAAAGGTGTTACACAGAATGTGCTTGCAGCTTGCACCCCAAACAAGTTGTTCATATATGTTCTACCAGGTTGGGAGGGGTCTGCAAATGATTATAAGATTCTTCATGATGTATTATCTAGACCATAACCATATGGATTGAGAGTCTATGATGGTAATTAAATAAAGAGTTAACTTAAAATTTATTAAGTTTAATATTCAAACTTGACTTAACCTTTTGCTTAATAAAATTGTAGGCAAATACTATCTGTGTGATGCTGGGTACCCAACTATACCAGGTTTCATCTCTCCATACCAAGATGTTTGATATCATTTGGAAGAATATTCAGGTAAACACCTAAGAATAGAAGGAAATTATTCAATCTAAGACATTCTTCATTGAGGTCTAAGATTGAATCTGCATTTGGCACATTGAAGAACCGTTTTAAGATTTTCTATGCTAAACAGCATTATCCTTTTCCTATACAAGTAGATATCGTATTGGCATGCACGATACTCCATAATTTCATTGTAACTATAGATCCAAGTGATGAACTACTCAACGATGATGAATTTAATGAAGACATTAATGGTGAGGTGGCCTTCGAGAATGACACTAATTTAGTTGATTTTACTCAAAATCAAACCCAAAGAGAGCAAACTGAATCAAGAAATGAGTGAAAGACACTTAGAGATGACATTGCTTAGGCGATGTGGGTGGACTATTGTGATAAGTATAATCATGGTGTAACCACAGAGACTTGATTTTTATTTTTGTTCTATTTATGCTCATTCACATGTACTCAATAACTCTATTTCCATTAATGCCGTTCTGTTTTTAATTCATGAATTCATGTTTTACTTCTTTCAGTTATCTAACTTTTTCTATTTAATTAGTAATGGCTGATAATACATCATTGAGTGGGAGAGATAATCAAAAAGGCAAAGGGGTAGTTCCTGTTAGGTCTCATGTTATGAGCCTACATCTTCTAATCTTATTTTGACGATTACAAACAATTCCTAATATTGTTTGTCTAGTATTTATATTTTTTTTAGGTATTCTAGACAAATAATATGTTGGAGCATGAATGGAATTGCGCCATAACGATCAAATCCAATGGAGGTTGACGGTATCGTGGAGTGAAGCTATGCATTCAAGTCAAGATTCAAGTTCAAGCTTCATCCGTATGTTTACCAAGACAAGCTTCAATGAAGATCTATGAAGCTTGGGTAAATTAAGTTTAGGGTTTATATAATGTGTGTTAATTCTATAAGCTCAAATACACACACACATTACATTTGTGAAATTTCATGAAAATAGGTATTTTCATGCAAAATATATTCAAATATGTTTTGGACTATACAAACTATGTTAACATCTTTTATTATGTCCATAAAAAGATTACACAAGTTTTCAGAACTTGATTTGAGCTAAAATGGCAAAAACAACATATTTGAAAAACATGTATTTTAGCACTTTTGAATATTTCTGAGTTTTCACAAATGGTAAGAGCAATTTGAAAAAAAAAATCTTTTCCAACATGTTCATATTCATGATTATAAACTTTTTCCAAAGTTTTACATTTTTTGAAATTTATTTACTATTTTTAATAGAACCTCAAAACTCATATTCAAAAATCGTTCCAGGCTGATAACCTGTTATCAGTCGACTGATCAGTCGACTGAAGAATGTGCCTGTAATCTTCAAAAGTTTTTGTTTTGTTTTGGTCGACTGACCAGTCGACTGATGATCAATCAGTCGATTGATAAAGACAGTCAGTCGACTGATGAGCTGTCTGACGCCTACAACGGTCAGCTCATCAGTCGACTGATGATTTCTGTCAGTCGACTGATAAGCCACAACAGCTATTTTTCCAGCCTTGAGTATTTTAACGTTTTTGCTGGTTTTCATTAGGTTTTGTGCCTTGGTTTTTCTTCCTATATAAACCCCTATTGTTCTCATCATAATAACCATTGAAGAGGGTTTTAAAAAGGAGTTTAAAGTGTTTTAAAGTTTGTTTAAGTTTCTAAGTTTGAGTTTACAAAGAGGAGGCTTGCGTTTTCAATTGAGGAATTCATCCTCAATCTTCTTCATCCTCTATTGTATTTATAGAGAAGTTTTTTTAACTCTTTTCTCTAGCAATTTTAATATTGATTTTTATATTCTTATTATTGCTAGTTTGCTAATTGAGTTAGATTTTATTTATACTCATTTTATCACACACACCTTATTTGAGCTTGTAGCATTTCATACATCATATATTGGGTTGTGGGATTGTGATTTGTGAGATTGAACTTACATTGAGTTCTCATCCAATTAGAGAACTTTTTATTGTAATTGAGCTTTATTGTGAGTTGCATATTGTATTACACTTAGACACCAAGAGAAGTGGTTGGTGAGAGACTGTGTCGGTTCCAAGAGGAGTGGGGTCGGTAGTAAAGCCTAGTAAGAGGTGGTAATTTTGAACACTTTAGGAAGGTGACACGAGTTAGGCCAACACTTAGAGGGTGTGAATTATAGTTGCAATTGTGTAAGGTGTAAAGTTTTCGGTGAACTAGAAAACCGAGTTGTGAGGTGTAAACGTTATTCGGGTGAGAGTAGAAAACCATGTTATGATAGTGGATTTCTCCCGGGAGTGGGGAGCGGAGACGTAGGACGGAAGGTCCGAACTCCATGATCATCTTTGTGTGTTAGAGTTTGCATTGGCGTATCATTTGTGTCTATTCATTAGTCTATTTTATTCGCCATTGCTCATTGTTTACATTGCCATATCATATTTGTTTTTGCTTATCCTTGCATATATCTCATTGTGTATCTCATTGATAGGATATTGCACTTTGCTTATATTGCTCATTCTTGCTCATATCACATTGTATATCTATCTTGCAAGAATAATTTGTTAATAACTTTTAATCGGCATTAATATCTAATAAGATTAGTAATAACCCTATTCACCCCCCTCTAGGGTACTTTCAGTTCCATCACCTTCCCCACCACCTCAACCTCCTCAGTCTGTGCATCACGACGATGGTGGGTATTTTCTATTCCAGTAGTCGTACTTTGTACAACCACCTCAAGCATACCCGAACATGTCATTCCATGATAGCAGCTACTATCCAATGCACCATAATCTGGGGTCATATACGAACATGCTGAATTCTCCAACTTTGCCTCCACAATTTCACAGCCCTAATCTTAGTGGCGTGCAACTTTCTCACACTATTGGTAATGGATCTACTCCCGAATCAGGTTCCAAACGTGACCTCGTAGAAGGGGTAGAAACATCACCAGATCCAAAGAAGAAGAGGAAAAAAACCACATCCAAAAAATTAACTGTTGAAGCTGGTGGTTCTCAAGGGACCAAACATTTATTCTGGGATTATCGTTATGATGATGAGCTTGTTCCATTTCTTGCCGACTTGGTAAGAAATGGTTACAAACCCGACAAAACATTTAAGAGAACCGTTTTTCATATGGCTTCTCAACATATTAATGAGAAGTTTAACACTGTTTTTAAATGGGATAGTGTGATGCACCGCATCAAAACTCTACAGTCAAGATTTTGTGATATGGAAACTTGTCGTAATCTTAGTGGTGCCGGATGGGATGATAGTACGAAGACTGTCATCATGGATCCTGAATGTTTGGATAGGTGGATTGAGATAAATAAACTCTGGTTAAAGAATAGATTTATTTTCCATTTCTTTTATTTCTTTTTATTGAATTAATTAAAATTTACTTTTTTCAGGACAAGAGCTTTAAGAATGCTAAGGAAAAAGTTTAGCTGTAGTGAGACTATAAATCTTGGAGATGAGGCGAACTCACCAATGCATTCTCCCCAAACTACTCAAGTACACATTTTAGATCGCGATGACACTCCTCCGCCTAAGGAAGCACGCAACACATCGAGTTCTAAGGCTAAGTCATCATCCGACAAGGTAAATGCGCGTAAGACCAACCTAGATAGTGAGATCATGCTAAAAATGGTGGATAAGATAGATGTATTTAACACCAACATGAAGTGTGTAAATATGCATTGGACTAAGAAGTTATCCACGGTCCTATATGCTCATTCATATGACTTTAGTGTTGCCAAGTTAGATACATACTACCGTCACCTCTTTATGAATGAACATGAATCTAGACTATTTATGGGCATATCTTCTGATGGTCAGAAGGAGATGATTGAGTCATTTCTCAACAAAGAGGATTGAAGACATAGATTATGGGTGTTTGTGGTATTTTATGATTCTCACTTGAGCACATTTATGTATGAAATGCAAAAGACTTTTGGTTAAAGACTTTTATTGGTTAACTTAGAGACACTATTCTTATTAGATGATGATTTTACTTGTGGTTGTTGAACATTATGACGATGGAACATATTATTGTTATATGGTAGTAAGTCTCTATTTGCTTCCATTTTGTAATATTTTCTTTCATAGTGTGAATAATATGGTATACTAACCTTTAAATTAAACTTATGCCCGCGGGATATTAAAAGTCACCATACAATTTCCTAAGATGTAAGCAACCTACAATGTGCACACATTGTACTGGATGACTACTGCTCTGGGTATTTTGTGTAGTAAGTTTTCATGAAACGAATTTACATTATTGATTTTTTTTTCTTTTAGGCTGTGATGATTGTCAAAATTTCTGAGATTAGCAACCAAATACAATATCTTTTTGAAATTGCACCGGATGGCTAACAATGATGATATTGACCAAAATCTGAGCCCATTAATATTGACAATTTTTTAGTAGTAAGTTTTCATGAAACGAGTCTATATTTGTGACTATTTACTTTAGGCTATGATGATTGTCAAAATTTTTGAGATTAGCAACCTGTAATATCAATTGATATTACACTGGATGGCTAACAATGATGGTATTGACTAGATTCTGAGCCAATTTCACTAATTTTCTTAGTGAGATTAGCAACCAGGAAATTTTCTAAGTTTCATGTTCATTGTTGATGCATGATGTGTTTCCTGGTTCATTTTGTGTGGATGGATGGTGTTTCCTGGTTCATTTGGTGTGGCTGGATGGTGTTTCCTGGTTCTTTTTTGGTTGGCTGGTGGGTGTATCATGTTCATTGCTAGGTTTTTGGTTGCTTTTGTGCTTATTTGGGAGAGGGTGGTTTTTGGTTGCTTTTGTGCTTGTTTGTGAGCCTGAACAAGCACATGTTATTTCACTTGCTCGTTGGTTGGCTTGGCTGATTGTGTTGTTGGCTCGTTGGTTGGTTGGCTAGCTGGTTGTGAGTCTGGTTGTATTGGCTAAGCTTCAGAGGACCCAAGTTCCTACCATTGCTCAGGTATATATCGTATTGGCTAACTTCAATTATCGATAGGGTTATTTTCAGATGCACTCTTTATGGTTAGGTTTGTTCTCGGCCAGTTTTTGTGCATATGTATGCAGCTTTGTGAGCCTGATTTTGTTACAATTTATACCAGCTCGGTTGTGTGTGGATGTGGTTGTGTTCAAGTTTGTTCTCGGCCAGTTTTTTGTGCATATGTATGCTTTTTTTCTTATTATGCTAATTCGAGCTTGTTTAGCTCTATGTAGTTAGGTTTTTGGTTGCAATTTGTGCTCGTCGTCGAGCTCTCGTGGTTGTTTGTTCAGTTTTCAAAAGAAATAAGGATGGTTGCTTTGGTTGGTGTTCTTGAAACATGGTTGTGTTGTGTTTTTGTTCTTGGCCAGTTTTGTGCATCTATTGTTGATGCTATACAATGCTAGAAAAGAAGTTGCAGCTGTACGTAAAAGAATTGATGTGGTTAATCGTGAATTAAAGCCTCTTGGACGAAATCCCCGCAAGAAGGTTTGAGTCTATTCGATTAATATAACTCTTGCTTGTTTTCATTGTTAACAAAATTAATCCATATTTGTCATCAATGAAGGAGAAGGAATACAAAGATGCGCTCGAGACATTCAATGAGAAAAACAAGGAGAAATCTCAACTAGTCAACAAATTAATGGAGGTACTTTTTATTTACTTTCATTTGTTGTTTGCATAATATCATGGCTTACAAGCCATACCTTTGATGCTTGAGCAGCTGGTGCCTGGTGGCTATAAGAGTGAGGAGCTGAGCAAGAATATAGATTCTCTCCATTGAGTCAATCTGCTGATTTTTTATCAGGGAACTATGTTGTGCGAATCTACGTCATGCTGGCTGGCTAGTTGTCACTGTTGCTTTCGTATTGATGTTAGAAATAAGTGTGTCGTCATGTTTTCTCATTGTCAAAGAATCTGATTTAGTTCGAAGATGCTCTACTAAAAATTGTATCTGACAAGATTGATATCGTATCAACATTGTGTGAACCTTCTCAATTCTAATCTCTATATCAAATGATTCTATGTAGTTTTATCCTCTAGTAGAGTTTGATTAAGTTACTTGTTTGTGAATCGAGCATTGTGCTATCCTTATCCGTTCTGATAGTAGTATCGAATGATTCTGGTTGTAATTAGCTAACAATCTTATAGGTTTCAACATAATTTTTGAGTATTTCAGGTATGTACTACATATAACGAGCACAAATAAATTTCTATAAGATGGGGTAATCTTACCATGATAATCATAAACATTTATCACTACAAACTTCAAAACCAACCAAACACAAGAAAAATAGGAAATGTCATATTAACAAAAGTTTTTTTTTTTTTACATGCGAACCAAACACAAGAAAAATAAATACATTGTTTTCTCACTATTTCTTATGTGAGACCTAAAACTAAACAATCTATTTCTTGAAAAAATTTGAAAAACTCAAAAATTGTGTTTCTTTACATGGAATTGTATTTCTCTATATCTAGAAAACAAACCAAACAGCCCCTAAATTTCATCTGCTAATGAGTGATATACATTAAAGAAAGTTTGAACTTTATTACATTAATAGCTATTACAATAATACAATTTCATAATTCGAAATAAAGATTCAACTAAGACAAGTAATTCAATCGTGATTAAATAATATTTTTTATTTTAATCCATAAATAACACACAATATTTTTAGACAACATAAGACACAGATAATCACAAATATGATTTCATACATGAATAATTATAATTGGACCCAATACATGGGACGGATCCATGGGACCAAGGCTGTGGAAAATTATCTTTTAGATTTATTGTTTTTGCCTTTTTTCCAATCTGGACATATATAAAAGCAAATAAAGGGCAACTTTGGGATTTTAAGTATAAAATGCTGATCGATTTTGTACCATTGATCTCTTAAAATGAGAGTTAAAAATAAAGAACAAATGCAGGACCTATATAAAAAACATAGCATTTCACCATAAAAGATAAATCCGTAACAACAATGCCATAATAAAATTTTCAAATTGAAATCATAAAAAAAAGGAAAATCAAAATTCATGAGAAAAAAAAGGAGAGCGATCAGAACCTGTCGGGATTCATGAATAACATCACATAATAATCAATCAGTGGATTGACAGACCATGAATTTCATCGTCACTTCGCCCTCCGATTTCCCAAATCTCACAAATCAAGACACTTTATATTTAACAAAATTACTCACTTAACCATACTGAAACATTAATCCCAAACTTTTAATCTATATAATCAAATATCGAGCCCGGACGCAGCACGCGTCAACATAAACAAAATTTGAGCCACGAGTTATTAACAAATAGACCCATTTTGATTTTTCCAGTCACGAAACCGCATCATCCATCGGATCGCCATCCTACCGACACAGTGATACTTGACTGGATAAAATAAATTCTGTATAATTATTATTTGTATAAAAGATGCGATAAATGTAGAGCCTAGATGTAGCACGTGACCTCATGAAGAAAGAGGCACGTGATAACGAATAGGCTCCTCCGTTGGTATTCCAGTCATGTAACTGTATCAGCCATTAGATCATCGTCAGATACCTGACTATGACTGGATTCTTAAAGGGAAAAAAATTGAAAATAAATAATAATAAAAATAAAAATGTCAGAGCCGGGGCACATGGGCGATACCGGGTTAAGATCCGAAACGATAACACCCGTTAAGAACGTAAGGCCGATTTTTGATATAGCTGGGCTTGGGAGGTGATGGAGAAACCCCCTAGAAATTCTCCACACTACATCACCAGCTAATTTCAGAAACCTGGCATTTAAAAATAAAGGAAAAAAAATTTAGGGGTGACGTGGGAGATCTGTATCGGATCTTGACAAGAGCGAGATCCGATGAGGGATCGCGGACCCGCTCGGTACGCGATCGATGGCGGTCGATCTCGCTGGTCACAGGAAGCGATCGGCCATGGCGGGCTTAGGTTGCGCACGCATCTCGTCGCCGCTTAACCAGCACCCCGATATGAGAAAAAGTTTCTAGAGAAAAGCAAAAAGTTATGCGTTTTAATTTGGGAGAAATCAGAGAGAGGAAGAGAGAGAGAGAGAGAGTTCAGAGACGAGGACGAAGCTGGGGACCGTGGAGTTTATATAGAGGGAAGAAGATAGGACTAGGGTTTCTCGAGAATGTTCACTCACGGGTTTCGGGTAGGAGAAACTTTGAAGTTTTGCCCAAATATCTTTTAAATCGGCCAATTTAGCCCAAGCCCATTGTGCCTTGCTAAGTTTATCTATATACTAAAGTTATTGGGGTGACCACTATTTCTAAGCTACAGCGCATCTAATAGGTTAATATTATTATTATTATTTATCTACTATATTATTTATTACATTTTTGAAAAATTTTTATTTATACTACAGTTACAGGGTTAGTACTGTAGCTAATGTGAAAATAAATAGTAACTTTTCTATTAATTATATTTTTGTGAAATTTTTTTTTAACCGAAGCATGTCTTAGCTGTTGGCCTTCTTGTTTTGATGATGTTTAACAAACAATTTACTACTAATATTGTTTGTCTAGTATTTGTATTTTTTTTATTTATTATAGACAAACAACGTGGTTGGAGGATGGATGGAATTACGCTTCAACGATGATATCCAATGAAGATTGGCGGAATAGTAGAGTGAAGCCTTGCAATTCAAAGTTAAAGATCAACTTAAAGCTTCATCCGCGAGATTACCAAGAAGATCTTATTGAAGATCAAGATCTAGCTTGGGTAACTTGGTTTAGGTTTTATATTATGTGTGTTATATACTCTAAGCTCAATATCATATACACACACATTTTATTGGTTTCCTTGTATATATAAGTAGTCACAGATATATACAACACAAGTTTTGGTTTTCATGTTTATAAATATGAAATTACATGTTTCATATTTATTATTATGATTTGGTTTATCTACTTAGATATGAAACAAATATATTTTCATATACATACCCATATGTTTCATTTTCTATTGTATTTGTGAAAATATTATTCTCTCAGTTTTTGGACTTAACAATAATCATATACATATTTTATTAAGTCTACAAAATCATTGTGCAAATTTCAAAACATGGTTTAGCCAAAATATCAAAATTCACATGTTTACATTTTCATGTTTTGGACTATTTTGTAAAATGATGATATTTTTCATTTGGGAAGTCCTTTTTGGAAACCAGTCATTGTAGCATGTTTATTATCATGTTTACAATCATTCGCCAAAGTTTTACATTTTTTGGAATTTATTTGATATTTTTAAACAGGGTTTTAAAATCAGAAAAACAGTTTTCAAAATCAAATTTTCATGTATCAGTTCACGGTCGACCGCACCTGTGTTCATTCGTCAGTGGGCAGCGGAGAGTTTGTCGGTCGACCGCCGCGATCGACCGGGAACTCAAAATTTCCATCGGTCGACCACACCGGTCGACCGAAGAAATCTCTGCTTGTTTTCTCAGTTTCGGGTCTGGATCGCGGTCGACCACGAATTTTTACGGTCGACCGCCGATATTACCGTTGGTTCCCAACGGCTATTTTTTGAGCTGATTTTTCTGGGGCTTTTTGGACTTTTGTTTGGGGTTTTGGTTGAGATTTTGAGTGGGTATAAATACCCTATTGTTGTTCTCTTTCAAGGGAGCTAAGAAGTTTTTAAACAAGGTTTTAAACAAGGGTTTAAGCTTGTTTAGTTTTGGTTTAAGTTTGTTTTGGGTTTGCTGTTACAAAGAGGAGTTTACATCAGCTATTGAAGAGTTCATCTTCAACATTTCATCATCCTCTCTTTGTATTTATAGAGAAGTTTCCTCAACTCTATTTCCTAGCATTTTTACTATTGAATTTCATATCAATCTTATTGCTAGTTCTTATTGAGTTAAGTTTTATTGAATCTCATTGTTACACACACCTACATGAGGTTATTGTATTTGCATACATAGTATATTAGGGTTGTGAGAGATTGTAACATTGAGTTGTGCTTTCATTGAGTTCTCATCTATTGTAGAGAACAAATTTATATTTGTTACATTGTGAGTATTGTAAGGTTTTCGGTGAGCTAGAAAACCGAATGTGTTGTGAAGTTTTCGGTGATCTAGAAAACCGAGTGTGAGGAGTGACGTTGATCGGTGAGCGTTGAAAACCGACACTGTGAGGTGTAAACGTTATTCGGGTGGCGTAAAAACCCGGTTGTGATAGTGGATTTCTCCCCGGGAGTGGGGAGCGGAGACGTAGGACGGAAGGTCCGAACTCCGTGATCATATTGCTTGTTTGAGTTTATCTTTGGCGTATTTGTTTTTGCATTTATCTTATATCGCCAATTGTGCATTGCTCATTTATTTCATCCACTATCTTGTTTATATTGCTTACCCTTGTGTTAGTTTACATATCCTTGCATATATTATATTGTATATCTCTTTGGTAGGATATATCATCTTGTGTTAGTTTATATATGCTTGCATATATATTTCACCATATAGGATATATCTCATTGTTCATATTGCTTATCCTAGCTCATATATCTTGTTGTATTTCATACTTGCTAGGATAACTTGATAATTATTTTTAATTGGCATTTAAATCGAATTAGATTAGCATAAGACCCTAATCACCCCCCTCTCGGGTCTAACATTAGTTAGTTAAAGCCCACAGAAATAACCCACAAATTATATATTCAAATCTCTACATAGTGTTTTTTTTCAAAAATTAAGGTTATTAGTTAGTACTACTCCCTTTAATCTTCAATAGTTGCATATTAGTCCCTCAAATCTCAGTAATTGCTGATTAGTCATTCACATTCTCAATAATTGCATATTAGCCCGTCAAACCTCAACAATTGCTCATTAGTCCCTAAAATTCTAAGGTCATTGTAATTTGGTACCTTAATGATGAAAATACCCTCATCTAATATTTTTTAAATGGTTATTTGCAATTTTGCATTTTTAGAGGGTATTTTTACATAGTATTGTTTAGATATTGGTCCCTCAAATCTTCAATAATTTCATATTAGTATCTTAATTTCATATTAGTATCTCAATCTAAATAATTGCTCAATACTCCAACAAATCCTAGTCTTGTTGCAATTTTACCCCTCAATGTCCAACAAACCATCATCTAATGTTTTTAAAGCGTTGTTTGCAATTTGACACTCTAGACTTTACACTATTTTAAAACTTTGATATCCACAAGTTTATTTGACACTACGATACCCAAAAAATTATGCATTTTTAAAATTTGAAAACCCAAACCTTTTTTGACACTTTGCTGCCTAACATTTATACGTTTTTTTAAAATTTCTTACCTTAAAGATTCCAATTCTTTTTACTTTGGTACCCTAATGTTTTAACATTTTTTAACTCTAATACCCTAAAGTTTAAGAAAAAGTTTAATGTATCAAAGTGCCAAAAAAACTTTGGGTATCAAAGTTAACAAGATATAAACTTTGTCTTAACAAAAGTGTCAAGAAAAAAAATTAAGGTATCAAAATTAAAAAGGTCTGAACTTTAGTGTATCTAATTGCCAAAATCATCTGGTATTAAATTTAAAAGATGTAAACTTTAGATTACCATAGTGTAAATAATCTTTTTTTTTAGCAAGATGAGTTTTAAGAGAGAAATCATAATTATTTTCATCATTGAGGGACCAAATTGTAAGACCCCTTAGAATTTGAGAGACTAATGAGAAATTATTAAGATTTGAAGGACAAATATGAAATTATTAAAGTTGTGAGGACTAATTTTTGAAAATATTTCTTTTAAAATCAAATTAGCCTTTATTTTATTTTTATTTTTTTTCTTTTCTCCGTACTAAGTAATGACTGCCAAATGTTTTAGCTAATATTTTTTCTAAATAAAAATGAGCTTTTCTTTGTTGGCTTTCTCCACACTAATATGATTAAAATATTATTATTTTTGCTTTATCTACAGTACAACTACCAAAGGCATTAGAATTATCCTAACGCTTAAATCATTATTTTCTTAAAAAATTCTACAGTAATTTATCTATGATACAAACCGAAAAATATTTTTGTTGACAAACTAATTTATTTTAGCGAAATGTTTAAACCATTTTTTTGTTCGTTTCACACTAATTTACCTATATTGTAAATTCTAAAAATATTTTTATCCACAAAATAAGAAAGAATTTTTTAAGCAAAGTACCTGAACATTATTTTTCGATTTCATCACACAAATGTCGCGGCAATGCACGAGTCAAATTTGCTTGTATATACTAAAGTTATTGGGTTTACCATTGAATAAAGTCTTGTCATAGCTACAGTATATATATATATATATATATATATATATATAATGCATGTGCTTTGCATGTGGATATTTTATAATATAATATTTTATTTTTTAATAAATTAATATATAAATATTTTGTTATTTTATTACACTATGATTAAAAATTTTATGTTATACTACTATCAATACTTAGGGCTAAGCATGGTTTGGTCCGAACCGAAATAACCGACCGAATCGATCCGAACCGACCTGAAAAAATCAGTTTTATGAGTAGGGCGATTCGGGCCGGGTTGAAAAATTTTCAACCCGAACCGACCGAATATAGTGCAGTACTATCCATTCTGATCTCAAACCCTACCTGACCCGTCCCCAATGAGTCGAAGACTCAAACCTTAAACTCATTTCCTCTCCTAGTCGTTGCTCCTCATTTTTTCTCTCTCTCTCTCTCTCACTCTCTGTCCACCTCTCACTCTCTCTCACTCCTCAGCCGCCAGCACTCCGCAGTCTTCAAGGCTGAGGCCATAAAATCTCCTTAGGCTCAGGATCTATCTCCTACTTTAGGGGGATACCCGCACTAGTTGCCGTCAATGAGACCGAGGTATAAACTGAAAATCATTCTTCTACATCTCAGTGATCTCTTTTCTTGTCATGTGATGTTCTTTTGCTCTTCTTCAAGCTTCCTTCTCATTCAATGTTGACTACGATTACTCTTTGGAAAGCAATCTTGTATACGGTAAAAATTACCTTGGCAGATAAAACACGAAATCCGTCGCATATTAAAACTGCCCGCGCAGCTTAGAAATTAAGCTCATCTAATGGCTTGGCTCACTTGCACGAACCAAGGCCACGCGATCACCAAATTCGCCTACGTCGGGTGACACAGACTCGCTTGCTGACTTGACTCACCTGCACGAGTTAAGAGTCGAATTCGCCTACAAATGGTAAGCTTGCCAAACTCGCCAGAGTACTTGGCAGCCGCTATACCACGTACAGGAATGGGCATTCCCACTTCCCACTAAGTGAAGGGAAGGAACACAGTACTCCAATTCCTTCAAGTGGCCGCTCACAGTACTGGTGGCTAGTCAAATCCTTGTAGTTGTTAGACACCGCCGCTGTACTTAACTCGTCTGCACGAGTCAAGTTCGATCAAGCAGCCAAGGCTCGCCTGAACGACCAAACAAACCGCCAAGCAATCGATGAACTTGCCAGACTCACTCGAGTATTAGGCAGCTACAGTATCACGTATAGGAGTAGACCTTCCTATTCCCCGCAACGTGAAGAGAGAGTACAGTGCTTCGAGCCACTCAAACGGCCGCTCACAGTACAAGTGAGAAGTATGGTATCTCCCAACAGTATATGGTCACATCCCACGATTCAAGGAGTGACCACGCTATCTCTCCTATATTTAAGAACTTCTTCCGGCCACGGAGAAGGGGTTCAGTAGTTCGGTTGGCTCACAGTTAATTAATCAATTCAATCAGTTAGCTGAACCACAACTCTCAACTCTCAACGGAGTTGACGACAAGCTCTTTGCATAACCTTTGTACTGTAGCATCTTCTCCTAGCTTCGGGCCCTGATCGCCATCGAACTCGGAAACTCGAACTCAACTAGCACAAGCTTCTACCGCGTAATGAAGCTCACCAGCAACCTCAGTTGAATCGTCCAAGGGAAGCAGACTCGGCGCGAGAACCGAGCGAGACGTCCTATAGCTACCAAAGTCCCCACGTTAAACAAGGAGGGTCTTGCATTCGCTTTTGTTATAATTTCAATTTATTAGTTTGTAATAAGCTATTCTTATCAATACAAATGAATATCCTATTTCGGGAAATCAAAATTTACACCTATAGAAGATGATGACCACAATGGGAGAAGCTGTTTCCTCAACAGAAATGGTGGTAGCTCAATTCGACGAGGTTCCTATCGGGACGATAGTGGAGTCCCTAGAAATCGAGTTTGACCAGGCCAAGTACGAAGAGTACTTGTCCTCCTTCTCCTCTGGTGGCGATGCGTCCTGCAAACGCCACCGAGTTGTGCGTAGAGGCCAACCTCAAACGGTCAAAGCCTCTGCGCTCGAGAACCCCATCCGAGTCATGGCAGGGAATCAAACTTTCCCAAAATCGATCACGACCAAACCAAAGGTCGGGAGCATTAGGCGAAATATTGCCAAATGGGTCGCCAAACGACCCTCACAAACCTCCGCCCAAGAGGAAACAAAGGTTTGCTCTTGCACGAACCAAGCCGACATGATTCGCCCAGACGCTTCTCTCTCAAGAAGAGCCCGACAGCGACAACGACAGCTCCTCGCCCGACAGAAGGCTCAAATCTTCACCTCGTATGATGGCCTGAACTATTATTCGGGTCTGAAAGATGCAAGATGGAGACTCAACCCTTCCAAGGCTGAAGAGGTCACCAAACCAGGTGAGCTCTCGCGTTCAGGAGGGATCCACCCTGACCAAAACATCTCCCATTGTGTCAAATCCAACGCTCCAGGCGGGCTCACTAAAACAGGAGGATTTCGCTTCTCAGGTCACATCCCTAACGCGAACAGGCCACCCAACTCAGGCGGGTCTGCTCAGACAGACGAACCGCCGACATCAAGCGAGCCACGTCGAGTCCGCTCGACAAAGAGACGTTGCGGTCAAACAAGCCTTCATAATAAAGGCAAAGCAGTAGGCGGGACATCCCAAGTTCGCCCACACGAGCGAGTAGACGAAGTCCGCCAACAGGCACGAACTCGCTCGAGCGTGGCAACTCGCCTGTCAAGGCGAATCCGCCCAACTCCAACACTTAACCACCCCTCCCGGGGTTCGCAAGGGGGTTCATCCAAACCCCAATCACGCGGTCACCTAGCTGAACCATCTGGCCCTGGGGTTTGTCACCAACCACCCGCGGAAGATCTCCGAGGGTACCTAATTCGTAAACGCACTATGCAAGAAGTGAGTCTGTAATGTCACTGTGAGAGACTCATTCAGGCAGTGCTCACTGACTACCAGTGTGTGTGGAAGCAGCGAGGCCCTCGGTATTCGAAAGGCTCACTCAACGGCCCTCCAAGTCGAGTTTTTCGAGTCGGAGGCGGCACCGTTGGAGGAAACCTACCGCCGATGATCGAGAGCTATCATCCGCTACAATCAACATGACGAACGAGGGTAAGGCCGTACTTTCTGGTTCTCCAGATTCAGACTCCTTCCTGGGGCCTAATCATCCGCTTGTTCAACGTGAATAAGACGGTATATTCTAGCGTACCCGTAATCGCACAGGGGGAAGCATTGGGTTTGATTATTCAACCCTAGCACCTCCCTCCAGCGGTGAAGACAAGGTTTGCTCAGCAGCAGCCACGTCCCAAACCTCGCACTCGAGTTAGGACGCACTGGCAAGAGTACACGTAGTTGACACCACGAATGATCAGACGGTGGCCAAGAAGTTCGAAGAGCAACAGGCAACCATCGACTCTTTAAGGGAAATGTTGGAGCAGCTTCTGAACAAGAAGAAGAAGAAGAAAAGAACCCAGCACACCCAACCGCGGCCGACGGGGAATAAGGAGTGGGTACCTCTTTCTCATCCAGCGACTGAAACGGAAGATAATGTCGGCCCACCCTCCGATTATTCTTCCAAGACGTTGCTAGGGACGTCGTACACTGAGGGTAGCGCCCGCGACAAGAGGTTCGATGAGTTCTAAAGCCAGCTCAACGCTTTGAAACTCCAGCAAAACATGAACAAACTGGGGGTAGTCCGATCCAATCCTGTCGAGTGGGATACAATCGCATACCCAGCAAAATTCAAGCCGATTAGCTTGGTTTAGTTCGATGGCAATGGGTCACCCTCATAGCACATCTACTACTTTATGGCGCAGACCGGGTTCCTCACGGGGAACGATGCTATTCTCACCCGGTTGTTCATAGGCACCCTCAAGGGGGTAGCGTTTGAATAGTTCCGCAAATTGGAACCCGGCTCTATCACATCATGGGCCGACGCAGAAAGGCTCTTCTTAGCTCGCTTCTTCGACGACGACACCGAGGTGTCGATGGCCACCCACCTCGCCGAAAAATAGCGAAAGTCGAAGTCGGTCAACGACTTCGTAAAGAGGTTCAAGAACCGATCGGTCCACTATCGGGACCAAGTTTCCGAGTCCACACTGATCGAAATGTGCCGCAACAACCTCTCGATCCATATTCTGTCCAAGGTCGGCATGGTGGAAACCCGGACCTGGAAGGAACTTGTTCGCCAGGGCGAGCAGGTGGAAAATATGATCAAGAGGCTAGAGGCCGAAGAACCTCACCCCAAGAAGGGAGCCGTGGAGCCGACTGCGCCAAAGAATCCTCCTCGAACAAGAGGAAAGGAGATCATGGCCGTCGATTCAGCTCCGGCACCCAAAACGGCTCAAAGGCCGAAGCCCAAGCAGTTCGAGCAACGCCCCCTAAGGCAATACGACTTCAGGGAGGACCAAGTGGTGGCGACATTCAAACGCTACCCCTTACAAGCTTGTGTAAAACATGCAAAAAAATAAAACTTGAGAGATGGCTGATGGCGTTCGGGGGCAATCGGCGTCCGCCTTCGTCCAGAACGCGATTTACTCGAACAAGATCACCATCTTCTCCAAATCCTACTGCCCGTAATCCCATCTCCCCTCTCTATTTCCTTTTAAAATTCGACCTTTTTTTTTCTTCTTGTGATCTTCATCGGATGAATAAGCAATCGCAAAAAGGTACGAGCTTTGGTCCCTTATTGTAAAAATAATCGCCTTCTTCATTGACCCTTGATTAAAAAACTGCAAACTTGACCCAATTGCTGCCTGTTGGTACCCCGATCAGTTAGAAATTAAGCCCCTTTTCTCAGGATGTGGGTTTTCGTCAAGGAAATGTTCTCATTTTTTCAGGAATTTGTGTAAATGTGGGAGATAATCACTGTGAATTTTGGAAAATTTCCCTGATAAGGCTTGTAGCATACTAGAGATGGAAATGTAATGCTGTAAATTGTTGTCACGTATTAAAAATTGCATAGAAGCAGCTTCCGAGCTTGAGCAGAGTTTGCAGAACAAAGGGGGGAAAAACCAAATGTGAATAAAACTGGAAACTAGTTGGAAGTTAGCGTTTTACATGTGTATACTAATTAGATGCTCTGATTCATAGTGTTTATTACGCACCGTCCTGCAAATAATGCGTCGCTGGATGCAAATAGTGTTTATTACGCACCGTCCTGCAAATAATGCGTCGCTGGATGTAATTTAATGTTAAGCTATAGCTTAGAAAACAACAAAACTTGGAGAAGTTTGGTGATACGCCCAATCTTACATTTAGGTGATTGCAAATCTGGGTTGGCTTTTGTTCTTGTTGTACCATGAGAAACGTTAGGTGAATAACCAAATGCATGAAAAAGGAGAATCAGAATTAAGCAGTAAACTAAGTACAAAGTTTTCTAATATTGTCTTCATTTTCCAGCAAGTTTGATGGATTATGTTTATGGGGAAAATCATCAAGTAAACATTATTAGCACTTACTAATGAATAAAACTCTTAAGCTATATCTATGCGGTTAGCAGTCATTGTTAAACGTGCAAAAAATAAAACTTGAGAGACAAAAAACTCATGCGAGTGCGGCGAGGCATGCGCGCGCGCGTATGGAGCAACAACCCAAACAATACCAGGCCAAAAACACTAACTCAAAGCCCATTGAGATGTGAACCATTATAAACTTCTTGAACTTCTTCTCATTTTCCGATGTGGGACTATTCACAAAGGCAAAATTGCCTTTTCATGAACCAAAAGTCCAACAAGCATGAGAATCATGAAAGCACAGACTTTACCTAATTCCAATAAAGGATGTATTTGCCTAGTTATCTAGAGCATAGTCGATTATAATATTATATGCCCTTTCATTTATTTTCCTTTTCCATTTTTTCCTATTATTTGTCCACTTCCTTCCCAAAAAAATCATAACTCTATAACATAAAAACATAGCTTAACATGCAACAACATGTATTATGCAAGCTTATCAATTGTGCTATAAACTTACATACACTGAGTAAGTTAACATATGACAAAGTCAAATACAAGTAGAAATTATTATCAATCAAAAGGACTCAAATAACAAAGCTTAGTTAGAAGTTCAATAACAGTAGACCCTTCAACTTGCCAACAAATCCAAGTTCATCCTCCAAAAAGAATATTAATTAGATAAAACACCTCCAATAAGA
Organism: Asparagus kiusianus; assembly: GCA_022839385.1. NCBI lineage: Eukaryota > Viridiplantae > Streptophyta > Magnoliopsida > Asparagales > Asparagaceae > Asparagus > Asparagus kiusianus. Next base: position 861 of record BQKN01047383.1, on the reverse strand, counting down.
GGAAGGCAAGGACATATAGCAGTAAACGTAAAGATAAAAACGCGTAATGTCTTTCTTTGTAAGTGAAAGCCTAGCCCCCAACTAGCTCATTTAGCCTTTCTCAAGAAGCTTCTGAATGATCGGGTCACTTAAGATCTAATTACGAGTGAGTCAACATCTTAAGAGATGAGTGATGAAAGAGCCCATTAACATCGAATAGATCAACCGCCTTTGTTCCTTCATGTCCTTGCTAATTAACAACAATCACAATGTTCCACAAAACGAAAGTTCTGTGCATCATTTAATCAAACAAGTCGTAAGCAATCATCGTGGTCGATGAATACGTCGCCTCAGAGTCGGTCTCGGCCATCATGCATGAGGGTTTAGAGGTGGAGAGGAGGTGGTTGAGGGAGGAGAATGTGGCAACGAGGTCGGAAGAGGAGATCTTATTATTGCTATTGGAGTCGAACTTGTTAAGGAAGCCATTGAGGTCGGCGGTGGTGGATGGGGAGGAGGGGATCGACGAAGGAGGCATTGGCGAAGTTGGAGGTGGATCCGAGGATAGATCCGGGTGAGAATTTTGATTGGGTGCAATGGCAATGGAGGAAAGATGAGATCTTGCCCATTGGAGGAGGGGGGGGGGACTATGTTAGGAGGAAGATTAGGCTTAATATTAGAGTCAGGAGAGAGGAGGAGAGAAGTGAGAAGTAACCATGAAGGTTAGGGTTAGTAGGGAGGGGGAGGAGGAGGAGGAGAGAAGGGAGGAGCAATAAAATTAGCTATGACGCCAGCGATAGAGGTGGTGGAGGAGGATTTAAGAAGAGGGTTGAGTTGGGAGGAGGAATGAGAGAACACATATCACCATGGTTATGATCTCCATAA
>BQKN01047380.1:0-11949 GCA_022839385.1 Asparagus kiusianus | reverse complement strand
AGCATGTCGCTGCGGTCGACCGCCCAAAGTCCAGAGACTTCGATCAGGATTGGGATTTGTCGCGGTCGACCGCACGTGGTGCTGCGGTCGACCGGAGTCGGGTTTTGGCCCAGATTCGGAATTTAACCTGTTTTGTTCTATTTCCTTTTTTACTTGTTAAACCCTTAAGTCTATAAAAGGGTTGATTAGGGCATGATGTAAAGAGACGAAAAATAGTGAATTTTTCTCCTGCGGCGGCCGTGGACGTAGTTTCTCACATTGAGAAGCGAACCACGTAAATCTTGTGTGTTTGAGATTGTTTGATTTTTCTCTCTTCTCTCCTAAATCTCTATTTCCAAATCGCATCAGGGGGATTGTGCATCCCCAACAATTGGTATCAGAGCGACCAGGTTCGGCGCGGGCGATTTGAGGTCTGAGACAATGGGATATGAGAAGGAAACATCCAAGATTGAGAAGTTTGATGGAACAAACTTCGGGTTCTAGAAGATGCAGATGGAGGACTACCTCTATCAGAAGGATTTATACCTACCATTGGGAGAGAAGCCGGCGGATATGAAAGATACGGATTGGAAGCTATTGGATCGAAAGGCCCTTGGAGCGATCAGGTTGACCTTGTCTAAATCAGTAGCGTTCAACATCAAGAATCAGAAATCGACGGCGGATCTCATAGCGGCGTTGTCCAGTATGTATGAGCAGCCCTCTGCGGCGAATAAGGTACATCTCATTAAAAAGCTGTTTAATTTGAGGATGTCCGAGAGCCAGAAATTCAAGGAACACCTGAACGAGTTTAACGAGATCACGGATCAATTAAACTCGGTCAATATTCAGTTTGACGATGAAATCCAAGCCCTCTTGATATTTGGTCAACTACCCGACAGTTGGAAGGGTACCGTTATCTCGATTAGCGGATCATGTGGCAAATCAAAACTGAAGTTTTCAGAGGTGGTGGACATGATTATGACTGAGGAGATTAGAAGGCAAGAGGAAGGGATTTCTAATTCAGGGTCGGCGTTGAATCTTGAGAGCAGAGGAAGAAACAGAAACAGAAATAGAGGAAATAGTCGTGGAAGACCTAACTCGAGGAATGAAAGGTCAAAGTCCAGGAACCGCAAGGGTAAGAAGGAGATCAATTGCTAGAATTGTGGCAAGTTTGGCCACTATGAAAATCAGTGCCGAGAACCCAAGAAGGACAAGGAGAACAAGACTGAAGCGAACGTGGCCTCAGGAGAATCAGATGATGCCCTGATCTGTTCGTTGGAAAGCAAGACTGAATGTGGGTGCTGGATTCAGGAGCTTCGTTTCATGCTACCTCAAATAGAAATTTATTTGAGAACTATGTTTCAGGAAACCTAGGAAAGGTCTATCTTGGTGATGATCAGCCCTGTGATATCGTTGGCAAAGGAGTCGTGCAGATCAAGCTCAATGGGTCTATATGGAAGCTGAGCGATGTGAGACATGTTCCTAGCTTGAGGAAAAATCTGATTTCCATAGGACAATTGGCGAAAGAGGGATATGTAACAACCTTCGCATGTGATACGTGGAAGGTTACAAAGGGATCCATGGTTGTTGCCCGTGGTACAAAGACTGGATCTCTCTACATGACGATAGATGCACGAGGTTCCATTGCAGTGGCTGAAAGCAGTGAAGACCCAAATTTGTGGCACCAGAGGTTAGGTCACATGAGTAGCAAAGGCCTAAAGGTTATGCAATCGAACGGGAAGCTACCAGGTTTGAGATCGGCTGATATTGACCTATGTGAAAGCTGCATTCTAGGGAAACAAAAGAGAATAAGCTTCAAAAGGGTTTGGCAGAACTCCTAAAGAAGAGAAGCTTGAGCTAGTTCACACAGATGTGTGGGGCCCAGCATCAGTTCCATCCATCGGCGGAAGGTTATACTTTGTGACCTTCATAGATGATCACTCGAGGAAGACTTGGGTCGATTTCATGAAACACAAATCAGAAGTGTTTGAAGTCTTCAAGAGATGGAAGGCTATGGTAGAGAACGAGACCGGTTTGAAGATCAAGAAGCTTCGTTCTGACAACGGCGGCGAGTATGAAGACTCAGATTCAAGAAGTTCTGTTATGACAGCGGCATTAGGTTAGAGAGAACAGTGCCAGGTACACCCCAGCAGAATGGCGTAGCAGAACGGATGAACAGAACCTTGACTGAGAGAGCCAGAAGTATGCGGTTACAAGTAGGTTTTCCGAAGCAATTCTGGGCAGAAGCAGTCAACACAGCTGCCTATTTGATCAACCGGGGACCATCAGTGCCTTTGGAGCACAAAATACCTGAAGAAGTGTGGAGTGGAAAGCAGGTAAACCTTTCTCACCTGAGAGTATTTGGATGTGTTTCATATGTACATCTGAGTGATCATGCAAGAAACAAACTTGATCCTAAGTCCTTAAAATGTTTCTTTGTTGGCTATGGCGGCGATGAGTTTGGCTACAAGTTCTGGGATGAGCAGAACAAGAAAATCATCAGAAGCAGGGATGTGGTCTTTAACGAATCAGTCCTCTACAAAGATTGTGATGCAGTTCAGCCCACTAACTCGATGCACAGTAATCCTACATATTTCGAGTCAGATGATGCCTCAGATGGAGGCAATCCCGAAGCTAGTTCTGATGAAGAAGAAGAGTTGATGGATGAGACCACCTCAGAGGGGGCAGATGAAGATGGAGAGACTGTTTCGCCCGTTAGAGAATTGAGGCGATCAGCTAGAGTCCCCAAACCCAATCCTAAGTATCCATCACTACAGCCAAGAGCTCATCTCAACTACCTACTATTGAGTGACGGTGGAGAGCCAGAAAGTTATGATGAAGCCCTTCGAGTGGATGATGCGAGCAAGTGAGAGCTCGCCATGAAAGATGAAATAAAATCATTGGACACTAATAAGACATGGGAACTTGCGAAGCTACCAACGGGGAAAAATGCCTTGAGCAATAAGTGGGTGTACAGAATCAAAGAGGAACATGATGGTTCCAAGAGATACAAGGCCAGATTGGTGGTTAAAGGATTTCAGCAGAGAGAAGGAGTTGATTACACAGAGATCTTCTCTCCAGTAATCAAACTGACTACCATCAGAATAGTCCTGAGTATTGTTGCAGCTGAAGATCTACATCTCGAGCAGCTAGATGTAAAGACATCTTTCCTCCACGGTGATCTAGAGGAAGATATATATATGCAGCAGCCAGAGGGGTTTACTCAGAAGGGAAAAGAGAAGATGGTATGCAGATTGAAGAAGAGCTTGTACAGCCTAAAACAAGCTCTAAGGCAATGGTACAAAAAGTTCGATGGATTCATGCACAGGAACGGCTACTCTAGGTGCAATGCTGACCATTGTTGTTTTGTCAAAGAGTTTGACAAGAGTTACATCATCCTGCTCCTATATGTCGACGACATGCTTGTGGCCGGTTCAGACATGTGAGAGATCAAGAAGCTGAAGAAGCAGCTGTCGAGTGAGTTCGACATGAAGGATCTAGGAGCAACGAAGCAGATATTAGGAATGAAAATTAGCAGAGACAAACTCTTAGGCACACTACGACTATCTCAGGCTGAGTACATTAGGCGAGTGCTTGAGAGATTCGGGATGATTGGTGCTAAGGCCGTTAGCACACCATTAGCCAATCACTTCAAACTGACTAAGGAGCAGTGCCCCGAGACTGATGAAGAGAAAGATTACATGGCTAAGGTTCCTTATGCTTTAGCCATCGGAAGCCTTATGTACACCATGGTATGCACGAGACCTGACATTGCCCATGCGGTGGGAGCTGTGAGCAGATTTATGTCAGATCCAGGAGAGCAGCACTGGGAAGCAGTAAAGTGGATTCTGAGATACCTGCGAGGTACTCTAGAAGATTGTTTATGCTTCAGGAGAGGCAAGTTAGTCCTGCAGGGTTTTGTTGATGCAGACTATGCTGGTGAGATAGACCAGAGAAGGAGCACTACAGAATACGTATTCACTTTGGGCTCTATAGCTATTAGTTGGGTTTCTCAATTGCAGAAGATCGTTGTTTTATCAACGACAGAGGCTGAATATGTTGCTGTGACAGAGGCAAGCAAGGAGATGATATGGTTGCAGGGTTTCTTGGAGGAGCTGGGACAGAAGAGTGAGAAGAGTGTCTTACATTGTGATAGTCAGAGCGCAATTCATTTGACGAAGAATCCCGCTTTTCATGCAAGGACCAAACACATACATGTCGGCTACCACTTCATAAGATCAGCGTTGGACGAGGACATGTTGGAACTTGTGAAGATTCAAGGAAGCAAGAATCCAGCCGATATGCTTACCAAGGTTGTCACCACAGAGAAACTGAAGTTGTGTTCAACTTCAGTTGGCCTCAGCACTTGATGATATGGAGGCCGTCGTCGCAGAGAGAGCTGAAAGAGATTGATAGTTAGTCTCCAAGTGGGAGATTGTTAGGATATGTGAAGCCTAACTATCAGACATGCCCTATACTTCAGAAGAGAAGAGGAACAAAGTTGGAACAGGAGGAACAGGATCGACGATGAAAAAGTTCAAGCAAAAATGACGAAGGAGAGATTTGGCAGCTTTGCAGTCGACCGGCCATGGCGCGGCGGTCGACCGCCGACGTGCACAGCTGGGTGCACAGGCCAGAAGAGCATTGCGGTCGACCGCATGAGGCGCTGCGGTAGACCGCTCAAAGTCCAGAGAGCAGGCCAGAGTTTTGTCTTCGTCGTGGTCGACCGAGCATGGAGCTGCGGTCGACCGCCAAAAGTCCAGAGAGCAAGCCCAGCCTGCAGTCAGAATCGCGGTCGACCGCACATGGCGCTGCGGTCGACAGCCCAAAGTCCAGAGACTTCGATCAGGAATAAGATTCGTCGCGGTCGACCGCACGTGGTGCTGCGGTCGACCGGAGTCGGGTTTTGGCCCAGATTCGTTTTTTGACCTGTTTTGTTTTGTTTCCTTTTTTACTTGTTAAACCCTTAAGTCTATAAAAGGGTTGATTAGGGCATGATGTATTAAGACGAAAATAGTGAATTTTTCTCCTGCGGCGGCCGTGGACGTAGTTTCTCACATTGAGAAGCGAACCACGTAAATCTTGTGTGTTTGAGATTGTTTGATTTTCTCTCTTCTCTCTTAAATCTCTATTTTCAAATCGCATCAGGGGGGTTGTGCATCCCCAACAGAAAATGTGTTTGCAAACATGTATGTTCTTGTATTATGTATTCTCAAACCATATATACTTCTTGTTTTTCCAATATCACGTCTTGTTTGTACGGAGTCTCCTCTCTTCGCGGTATAGCGATAGCTCTTATTAAAAAAAAAAAAAATCCAATAGCGATTAGTTCTTCCTAAATCTACATACCACAAGTAAATTAATGTATTTCTTATAGTTTGAACAATAAGACAGCATGATGTTAATGTATACGAACAAAGTGACATAGATTAGGTAATCTAAGAGTTTGTGATCTTGTAGTTGCTTAAAAACAAGAGTTTGTGCTCAGTGCTCTTGTAGTGTAGACTAAATAAAGCTTAATAAGATATCGAACCTATTTGTTACAGAATTAAGGCGTTTTAGATTGCTTTTATATACTTATGGTCATTTCCCTTAATTTCCTTCAGTACATTTGTGAACATTTCTTCTAGTATAAACCTTGTGATCTTGGAGTAAAATGAGCTCATTCTATCACATAGCAATATATAGTTTTGGGTCTCTCTCGATGAGAATGTATCCAGTAGCCTTTGGTATATTACATTATGATCGTTGTGTCAAAGAGATGTTTATCCTTAGATTAATCGGTTTTCGGGTATTCATGCTTGATCCAGATTAGGCATTCCTTTGATGAGGCGATTTGATCCAGAAAATGCAGGAATACAGAAGCTGTAGAATTGGCAGGATAGCAGATTTCAGGCTCAGGTTCAGCTTCTGGCAGTTTGGCGGTCGACCGCAGGCTTTGGCGGTCGACCGCAGGCTTTGGCGGTCGACCGCGTTTGTGCACAGCCCTTACTGTGCGTCTGCACCTGTGGCGATCGACCGTGGTGGTCGACCGCAGAAGTTGCTGTTTTGTGGCGGTCGACCGCGACGGTCGACCGCAGAAGTCTCTGGATTCTTCGATGCTGTTCTGGGATTGCGGGCGATCGACCGTGGTGGTCGACCGCCGTAGCGGTTTTGGGCTGGGTCTGTTTTCCAGACCCGTTTTGTTTGGGTTTTCTATAAATACCCAAACTCGATTCTAGGGTTTGTAAGCAATAGGTTTTGAGCAGATTGAAGGGGTTTTCTTTGGGCTTCTATTCTAGGAGCATTTGGAGAGATCAAGAGTGAGTTGTTGTGGGTTTTGATGAGAGATTTGTAACCCTAGTTGTATCCCCTTGATTTCTAATAGTAAAAACTCCCCCCTCCTTGCCCCGTAGACGTAGGCATCTCGTCGAACCACGTAAAATCTGGTGTTTAATTGTTTATGCTATCTTTTGGTTGTGCGGTTTATCTCTCTCGGTTATTTGGTTGGATCTCGGCATAGGGGTTTCTCCCCAACAAATGGTATTATAGCACCGGGCAACGCTTGGGCTTTTTGAAGGTGTAGATCAGTTGGGAAGTTCATCTAGAGCTTCGATTGGTGATAAAGGTGGGATCTTTGTGGTAAAGTTTTTATCTTTTTTAAGTTGGATTTATTTCTTGTTTGTTCCGTAATAGTTTGGGTGCTTTGAGATATATGGTCGGAAAAGATAAAAATGGGGAGGGTTCTTCTAGTGTGAAGGCCGTCCAAAGTTTGAATATACATTCTATGAAAATAGATGTGGAAAAGTTCAACGGCACAAATAATTTTGGACTTTGGCGATACGAAGTCATGGATGTGCTAAATGCGCAAAATTTGGAAGATACGTTAGAGTTGGACGGGAAACCGGCCGACATTGATGACAAGGTTTGGAATAAAATGAATAGAACGGCGTGTGGTGTGATTAGGTGATTAGGTCTTGCCTCACTCAAGATCTAAAATATGATATGATGAATGAGACTTCGGCAAAGAAGATTTGGGAGGTCCTAGAGGGCAAATATTTAACGAAGAGCGTCGAAAATAGTTTGCATTTGAAGAGGAGGCTTTATCGCTTCCAATTGAAGAAGGAGACATCCATTAGTGATTACATGAACCACTACACGAAGCTACTTGCAGATTTAGCGAATGTAGATATTATAGTTGAAGATGAAGACAAGGCATTGTTGTTATTGAGTTTCTTGTCCGACGAGGAATATGAGACATTCGTCCTCACTCTTATTAATGGGAAGGCATCTCTTTCGTATAGTGAGGTCACCGCAGTTCTTATGAATTATCAACTTCGTAAGAAGGACAACAAGACTTCCATTGAGCCGGTTGCGGGGTATTGGTTGCAAGAGCTAGAAGTCCAAACCGTGGTAGGAGGTCACAGTCTAGAGGGGGCATCCTGCAGTTGGTAGGAATCAGTGTGCCTTTTGTAGAGAGGATGGACATTGGAAAGCCGAATGCCCAAAATTGCAAGCCGGGAAGAATAAGCGGAAAGTTATTCAAGCTTCAGAGGTGAATGTTGCCAAGGCTAGTGGTGACGTTTCAGATTCAGATTCTTCAGGATATTCGTGCCCAGCTCTTTCGTCAGTCGGTGTTGCCGACTCCACCGAGTGGATGTTGGATTCAAGTGCTACTTACCACATATGCCCTAAGAGGGATTGGTTCTCCAGCTTTCAGGAGTTGGAAAGAGGGGATGCTGTACTTATGGGTAATGATCACAGATGCCCTATTGGTGGTATTGGTACCATTCATATTCAGACGAGTGACGGGATGATTCGGGAGTTGTTTGATGTGAGGTTCGTTCCTCAACTGAGGAAGAACATCATTTCACTTGGGGTATTAGATGCAGCAGGCTATAGGGTGACCTTGGTGGATTCTCGCTTGAAGGTCACATCGGGATACATGATTGTGATAAAGGGCGTCAGGAGGAGTAACTTATATTATCTGCTTGGGAGCACGGTGATTGATAGAGCGCTGCCGACTTCTTTGGCTAGACTGTGATATTGTTTGGTGTTGGGATATATTATTGGTTATGCCGTGCACAGATTGTTGATGAGTGCTATGACCTGCAGATTGAAGTCCTGTGAGCACATTGGGATGAGCGAGGAGACCGAGGTGGAGTTCAGCACTTCTACTCACCGATCGAGGGGTCTTATTGGAGGTGTTCAGTCAGGCATTGGGGGGCCTTCCATAGAGGCATCATTAGGAGGTAATCGTTATTTTGTTTCCTATATTGGGGATTGTACTAGGCATTTATGGGTTGTAACCAAGTCCCTTTGGTATGAAGCCCTAGTAGTCCGCAACATTTGGATGAGGTGTATGGGCAGAAAGGTTACCTGTCGTACTAGTTTTAGTAGGGGTTCTTTCTTGCATTTGTGCCGAGCTCATGACAGTTAGAGACACTTCAGAGGAGAGAAGACAGTTGGGCGACATGATGAGATGGCGGATCTAGTGGGCCGTTCTTTTCTGGAGGAAGATCGGCGTTGGTTGTAGAGCGGTGGATTTGGTATTCAGGCTTTGACATGTTTGGGCCATCTTATGAGGTTGCCGACTGTTGCGTGTAGAGTTGTTAGATCTGGTGGAGTTGCTTCAGATTTTGGTCGGTGTCGGATATTTGGCTACCCAGCACTTGGTCACATCGTTGATGTGAGATTGGATCCGATTGTGCATTTGGGATTCAGGAGTTTATTCGGCTATCAGTTGGGAGCTTCTGAGTTTGATCTGAGCAAGTTTGTTACTTTGGACTCTTGACAGGTAGAGAGTATTGATCAGATCAGAGGGATGCCGTAGCGGGTGGAGAGTGATGCTACTCCACATTGGATGGAGCTTACTCCACATACTCCAGGTCATTCTACATTATTGGGTTTTCCAGCTGAGGTGGCACAGCGTGGGAGTCATTTGGATACGGATGCGGATGACGAGTTGGTAGATCCGAGTGCAGCCGGTGGATATAGCTTGGATATGGCTATTGTTTCACCTCAGGTGAAGGTGTTTGGATCATTTCAGTATGCGGCCGTTGGTGATGCTATCAGTCGTACATTGGATGTTGGTATTGGTGAAGAGTTAAGGATTCTTCTTTTGGATTGAGGGCCTTTGGAGGCCATTGGGTGAACTACGTGAAGACTTGATTCCTTGGAGAGGATACGTAGGCAGTCAGTTTTGATGCAGCCGATTTGGTGAGTAGACACAGTTGTTTTGGAGTGAGTGTTCGCACTCCCGTTTGGGTCTCGACGTGTTATGGATGAGGTCCATTGTCATGAGTTCGTTGCCATGGCGTACTGGATGCAACAAGTGAGGCATTAGTTTGGTTAGTGTCGGCTCAGTTTGGTAGAATCTTCGCCGAGGTAGAGATTTGTAGAATTGGCAGAATAGCAGATTTCAGGCTCAGGTTCAGCTTCTGGCAGTTTGGCGGTTGACCTCGGGCTTTGGCGGTCGACCGCGTTTGTGCACAGCCTTACTGTGCGTCTGCACCTGTGACGGTCGACCGTGGCGGTCGACCGCAGAAGTTGCTGTTTTGTGGCTGTCGACCGCGGCGGTCGATCGCAGAAGTCTCTGGATTCTTCGATGTTGTTCTGGGATTGCGGTTGGTCGACCGTGGCGGTCGACCGCGGTGGGTCGCGGCCGCCCCCCCCGGCCCACCGCCGTAGCGTTTTTGGGTTGGGTCTGTTTTCCAGACCCGTTTCGTTTGGGTTTTCTATAAATACCCAAACTCGTTTCTAGGGTTTGTAAGCAAGAGGTTTTGAGCAGATTGAAGGGGTTTTCTTTGGGCTTCTATTCTAGGAGCATTTGGAGAGATCAAGAGTGAGTTGTTGTGAGTTTTGATGAGAGATTTATAACCCTAGTTGTATCCCCTTGATTTCTAATAGTGACCCCCCCTCTCCTTGCCCCGTGGACGTAGGCATCTCGTCGAACCACGTAAAATCTGGTGTTTGATTGTTTGTGTTATCTTTTGGTTGTGTGGTTTATCTCTCTCGGCTATTTAGTTGGATCTCGGCATAGGGGTTTCTCCCCAACAAAAGCCATTAATGCAAGGCTCACGATAACTTTTGTTCGAGTTTGAGTTATTCTGAGCATTGGCTCCATGGAGACATAGGTGTCTCATGTCATGCGTGTGGGTATTCAGTAAAAAGGGATAAATATTTATGAGAAGAGTAGTGGTAACTTAGGCTTCAAATTCTAATACTCTCGTACTATAAGAAAGAGAATCGTCGGGCCCCTAATGAGTTATAAATTATGATAGCAATTTACCAAGGACCCCTCATGTACGGACCTCCCACGTACTTATGTTTCTTGTATTACAAAACTAGTTTATAGTTTAGTTAATATTATTCTTAAAGGAGAATTTAAAAAAGAAGACTATTTTTGAACAATAATAACCAAAACCGAACCTCTTATGAAAATATTAGCAAAATTGATCTTTGACTAAAAAGAGGTTGATTTTGCAAAATACCGACTTTAAAATAACGAGATTACTAGTCCTGTGTAATTAGTGGTCACTAATTATGGTTAATCTGAAATGGTCGTCTCATGTACTTTTTACTGAAATGCTTAAGGTTTTTTAATTAAGGAGAAGTAAATACACGGGACTACTAAATTTTTTAAAGTCGACCTCTTTTAGAAAAAGATGTTGATTTTGCTAATAATTTTTTAAAAAAGGACATTTTAAAAAATTTCCTATTATTAAATGGAATGTAAAAAATTAAATACAACAAAATTTTTTTAATGAAAAGATTAATTCAAATTAGAATAAATCAACACGGTAGAGGAGGGTAGAGAGAGAGAGAGAGAGAGAGAGAGATGGGCAAGTTAAACAAAAGGCCTTATAGATAGGGGTGCCGAACGGTTTGGTTTTTATCTGAATCGATCTGCATCCGTATCCGAACGGATGCAGATATGATAAGCTATTTTTAAAACCAGGTGGATACGATTTCAGATACGGATCCAGTTTCGGTTTTTTTTAAGATACGGATATGAGTGTAGGATTCGGTTGCGGATTCAGATACGGATTCAGATACGGATCTAGTTTTGATTTTTTTTTGGATACGGATTCGGATAAGGATATGAGTATAAGATTCGGTTGCGGATTCAGATACGGATTCAAATACGGATATCAACAATTCAATTAACATAAAGATTGAGATCCATTTATACATCAAAACCTGTAACCGCTAACCAACCCAAAACCCAAATATCTGGGTAAAAACACTCTAGCTTTACTGACTTCATTCCTTAATTCCCAACTTCTCAACCTCCGTATCACTCCCTCCCTCAATCTCTGCTGTTATTCCCCACTCCGACACCCGCTCCAACGAGATGCCAATTCTCGCCCTCCATCTCTGGCACCCATCGCCTCCTCTTTGCTGCTACTACCCCCTCTCGCTCGACCTTCCCTCTCGCTCCCACATTCCCCTCCCCCGTCTCCTCTTCGCCTGACAAGACCCCCCACCCTCCGCTGCCACTCCTCCCCTCTTGCTCGACCTCTGCCGACCTCCTCCTTCAGATCTGCCATCAGATTACTCGTCGCTCGACCTTCGCCCTGTCTTCTCCCTCCTCCTCTAACCCCTCTCTGACGCGCTCCTCCACGAGCAGGACTAGCACACTAGTCCGTCATCGTCCATCCTCGCTGATCCATCATCCTTGCTATTCCATAAGGTTAAATCGAAACTCTAGTTTTACATACATTTTCTTTGTTAATTTGTGATGATAAGTATCATATTCTAGTTAAATTTTGCCTTGATGTGTTAGATTGAAACTCTATAGAACTAATTATGTGGCTTTATTTGTTTGTGTTTGGTGTTTGTTTGAGGTAATTCTGATTATATGTGAATTAAGTTGTTTTTAAATGATGATATTACATATCTAGATTGCTCTTTTGATGCTTTGTTTCGTTGGTTATATCAACCGCTTAGATACTTTATAGCATTTCTAGGTACAGTTGATGATATTAT
>BQKN01047371.1:0-10428 GCA_022839385.1 Asparagus kiusianus | reverse complement strand
CCATGATGTTTAAAAAGGCGACGAAACTTTGGACATCAGCGCAGACGATAGCCTTGTCAGGATCTTCATCCGCCAATAAAGCTCGAATACGATCGGACAGTGATAAATGAAGAGCTATAAAGAGAACAAATGAAATAAATATAAGATATGCACACTCGCACATAGCAACGAATGGAAACATGTTACGTTCACTAGAAAACTCCACAACTGAGTTACCTTAGCTTGACGAGGCTGTAGCAGGCTCAACAACAACTGGGATCTGTTCAGGAATAACACTCGTCGATTGATTCACTACAGCGGATGGTTGTTCACTTGAAGGCCCCAACGGGTTCGGATCCAGATCGACGAATCCTTGAGAGACAAGTCCTATAAACGAGAAAGAGATAAATAAATGTTCTACCATTATAAATCCAACTACGAAACACGTTAAAGGCGGAACGTACCAGGTTGAGCAGAAGTTGCAGTAAATTGTTCTTCCACAGTAGCCTTCGACCCTCCAACTTCTTGAACAACTGGATTGGGGTCAGAAGTCGCAACAGGCTCAGTTTCGACAGCATCAGAGGTCGGAGGAACAATAGTTGGCGGTTCAACTCCAGCCGGGGGACCTGTCAAAAGCAGGAAACCTAGGCCTTCAGGTTGATCGCATGCACCAATGATAGTAGACGCATCAACTTCATTCGTTGGTCCTACGTCTAAAATTCTTATTTAGTCATTAAGATAAAGAAATAAGAGCTTAATTGAAGACTTAAGTTCGAAAGTATATACCCTCTGATGTGCCTACTTCAGTAGAATCAACTCTAGTAGTTGGTCCTGCGGTAGCAGCCGGATCTGGAGCTGATAGTAAATCGGAGATGCGCTGGTGGTCATCTTCAGAAATATCAAGATTAAAATCCTGTTTGGTGAAGTCTCCAATCTCCACATCATGAGCAACTTCTTGATCTTTTGGCTCATTAGCCGGAATATCTAGGGGATAGAAAGACCCGTCAGTACATATATAAGAGTATGAAGGAATCAAAGCAAATAAAACTAAGGTTACCTTCAATAATAGTTGTGGGGTCGACAGCGCTACTACTCACACTCACCTCCTTTAGTTTAACTAAAAGAAGATAAAGCGCACAAGTTAGTAGGAGAGGAACATGTTCTGAGTCATTTATTTTCCGAAAATGTCCTCCAAATGAGAAAGCATTTGTACCTGTCTCAGTGGTTGGCGAGGCCGATGCGACAACTGGAGGAGCGGTGGTGCCCATACTGATGGGTTCTTCACTCATCGCTCTGTGTACTTGTTGGGTGAAGCTTGATTCATCAACATCCATTAAACCAGGAGAAGAAGGCTCAGGTATAATTTCTCCTTCTTCTTCTGGCTCAACTGCAATAGCAAAAGAATAAATAAGATTCTATATTCAAAGATAAAATAGTAAAAAAGAGACAAGAATGAGATTTTACCTCCCTCGTCAACCGGAAGGTCTTGGGTGAACTCATCTTCAGATAGAGGAGGAAGTTTGCGTTGTCGGTGGGCAGTCTTCTTAATCCTCTTTGGTAAACGAGTATCCCTTGGAACTTTGGAGTCTTCGTGACGAAATTTGGTGCGCAGTTCAGTTCCTTGAGCAGGGCGAGGTTGAGCTTCGGAAGAAGCAGGAGATCGGGATCTCTTTCTGCTAATGAGCGGAGTGACGTCTTCTTCCTCTTCTTCTTCCTCTTCGTCCCGCGCAGGCCATCTGACAGTCATCTTATTGGTAGATGACAAAGGAATGTTCTTTTCCTTCATTTGTATGCCTTTTGAAGGAACACCTGGTGATTGAGGTGAAGAAGCCCGACGAGTTCTGTGGGCTACGGGAGAAAGAGGAATGTCAGTCCCTGCTTCACCTCTGGTCTCATCCTCCTCACTAGATGTTTCAAAGTCATCACTCTCTTCAGAATCAGCTATTTGCTTTCCTTTACGAGAAGATGTAGCGGGTCCCTTTCCTCTCCTGGAAGGTATAACTCTTCGAACTACGGCTTCAGCTTCTAGTTCAGAAATCTTTTTCTTCGTAACGGGCGTGTTGGCGGCTAAAATCCACCGGCAGTAGAGAAAAGTGGTATGAAGATCGGGCTCAGAGATGGGTAAGCTAAATTGAGCTCTTGTGCAAAACCAGGCTCGTACTCCATCGATAAGGTCTCCGCAGGTCGTTAGCCATTTATTGGGATTCCCGACATATAGTTGGTTGTAGCCGAATTGTCGCGCAAATCGGCAAGAAAAGTAAGGTTCGATCCTGCATATATTCCTCGACCAGAAAACATTGTAGCCTGGTCGAATATTCATAAGCCAATGGAAACCGCCCATGTTGAGAGAAGTCCTATTAGTCCCAGGCATTTCCTCATCAATAAGCACGTCATTATACGCACCAGAAAAACGAGGGAAACATTTATAAAATTCCCAGCACTTGGCATTCCTAAACTACCTTACCCTATCAGGCCATTGTCAGGAGGGATTCAACCACTTACATCCTTCCAAAAGCTGCAACAGAGGAATTTCTGGATCAGATACGTCAGGAGCTGACATCATGTCGGTTCGATGGAGGACTAACCATACCATCAGATATGTGTACGGTAGTTCAACCCTTGACATGGGAATTTTAATCGAAGGCTGAGCACCCACTTTTGTAAAGGTGTTGGCTAAATTGCGCAGACCGCTATGGATGTCAGCAATCATGATAGAGAGTAAAGATAGTCTACCTCCAATGGCTAATTGCACAGCTGGAAAGAGGACCTCAAGAGGAAGAGCATCTGAAAATTGATGCGGCACTACACGCTTCTTTAGCCATATGGCCAAATAGCCAGAGAGAAGAGTCTCAGGTTTCATCCTCTTTATGGTTTGCCACAAGAAAGTGCTGAATTTCACCCCCTCAGAAAACCACCTTCAGATGATCCGGTCGTATAAGACTGAGCATTGATCTTTGTGATTAACTTGTTAACATCAGAAGGAGTCAAGGTGGGTGATTCACAAACGGCCTCACCAGTCGAGCTTTCGAGATTCTGGAACAAGTAATCGACGAACTGCTTCAGACTGACTTGAGCTGCCTTCTTACTCTTTACCTCGATCCTGGCTATCGCTGTTTGGTAATGACAAGTTAATTCCCAGAGAATGTCGTAAGCAGCAGAGCCAGCCTTCTTCATCTTCATAAGCTGACGATTGTTGGGAAAGTATTCTTGGTAAGGAGTATTCCCTAATGGCAATCCAGATACTTTCATCATTTCATGGAGCGGAAGCCCTAACTCCCCATACTTAGTGAAGAATATATTAGTCTATGGATTATAAGACTCGAACAAGACGAGAAAGTGATCTACACTTATCGGGAGACCATGCATGCTAGCTCGGATTGGAGTGTATAATCCCAAGTTCGCTAACTCCTGACCCCAACGATTAAGTACGTAGTTGGTCATCCTAGATCACCATTTATTTGGGAGCGATTGGACCCATCCATAACATCTAAACTTCGGGAGAGGGAATTCTCTACCGATCTGAGCAAGCCTATTCTTTACAGTGTTAGCCTTTATCATCAGTTCATTCTGAGGCCCACTATCTGGTCCAAGTACCCCGGGATGAAGACCACGAATAGTATGCTGACCACTGGAGCCAGGAGCACTAATATCTTTTCCAATGAACCCGCAATGGAGGCGTTCATGGTCATCTGTCAAGTGCCACGACATCTTCCTCAAGACGGTTAAATTCCTTAATTGAAGAATCGAGTACTGTCGAGGGAATGGAGGAAGGAACAAGAAATCCCCTTCATGCTCATTCAACCAAGCTTCAGGACCACAGCAAAGATTATCCGGATCTTCAATCGAATCCCCGAACAAATAATCGGGTTTCTTTAGTGGCTCGGTGGAGTCTCGAATTGAGGTTAAAGGCGAGTCAGTCAACAGTTGGCGCAGAGTGCGACGACTTCCTTCACGAATCAGTTCAGGAATACTATCGTCACAACCCTCATTGAACTGACGGGCCTCTCTGACCAAAAAATCGCCATTGAAAGAAGCATGGAGAACACCACTCTGGCCCGGATCTTCTCTATCAGAAAAGGCGACAGAAGGAAAAGGCACTGCAGACAAATTTAGAAAACAGTTGGACGAAGGAGAGGCTAAGAGAGCAAGACTTAATGCTCTAAGTAGCCGCTGTAGTATTTACTGCCGCGCGTTACCACGGTAGCGTATTCTGCCGCGTTTAGCCGCGGCAGTACGTGCTACCGCGGTAACTGAACAGCAACCCTTGGTTTCAAAGAACCACGAGTTTGAGCCAAATTTGTATTTTGGCCGTGGTACACGTCTTGAATAAACAAGACATGTGTTTATAGCATCAATCCTCTCGAAGGAGGATGTCAACTCTTCCTGGATGCCTCTCAAAGGAGACAAACGAGGCTATATGATAAAAAACATTAATTTTAGACAGAAAAGAAGTTGAAAAGCTTACCTCCAAAGGATGTAGCAGCGGTCTCGATCTCCTCAGACACTTGGGCTGCAGATTTTGCCTTGGGAACACGAGCTCTTTTGGGAGACATGGTGGAAACAGTCTAAAAACAAGAAAAGTTAGGTTTTTTAGGTGAGATCTCAAGCAAAAAACCAAAATAGAACCCTAAAACATGATATATGGGTGCGGTTTTACCAGAGGTTGAATAAAACCAAGTTTGACCGAAGGAAAGGCTCAGAACCAAGAAGAACCCAAAACCCTAGATCTTGTTCAAACAAGAATCGCCCAAATATGAAGAGGTGAAGAGGGGAAAAGCCAAAAGATCTTTTTATAGGGTATTTAAGAAGATTTCGAACTCAGGGAAGCGGGGAAGAATGACCCGAAAAGGCCCAAAGTCAGTCTTATAAACCCGACTAGTCGAGATGTTTGTAGGAAAAATTGCAATGAAGAGAATAAAAGAAAATTGAATTGAATTCCTTTAATTCCGATTACAACTTGATTACAAAAGAGAAGAAAACAAATTGGGTTTTCTCCTTTGTTTAAAACTGGGTTCTTCTTGGTAGCGATGGAATGCTTCCTTCGATTGTTCGCGTCGAATTTGCTCTCCGTTGACGATCCGACCGTCTCTTATCTCGTGGGAACGATGAACTTCTATGGAAAGTTTTATATGTAACTCTCGGATGAGTTTTAAGAACTCTGAACGAGTTTAAACTCTATAGGTAGAGTTGTTAGAACCGAAAATACGGTTAATGATCAAGCTGTTATCTGTTGTCGAAGAATCCTCTCAGATTTGATCTTCTGAGATTGATTCAAAAATCTTATCTTAAAAGATTTAGTTGCTGCTGCTGTTGAATCACCGAACCTGAGTGGTTGAGATCCTCCAGAATTTGCCTCCGCTACTAACTCCTGTTTAGATTCTGAGAAATCTAATCTCCAGAATCCAACCTGTCCGCCCTCAACTCAATTGAGTTTGTTGAGTTTTTATAGGGGGATGAGGGGTTGTAACTGACCCCTATATCCGCTCCTACGTGGGCGAAAATCCCTCAGAACGTGGGATAAACGGTTATGGAACCGTTCGACTTGTGTTTGAACAAGTCAAACGCCCACTCTGGCGTTCAGAACCCAACTTCGTGTCTTAGAATTGTGACGCGAGGGTCGGTGTTAGCTGAACATTGATGAACGCGAGGGTCGCTCGTGTTTTGATTTGTTGCCTGCTTGGTGACGCGAGGGTCGGTGTAAGTTGAACCCTTATGAACACGAGGGTCGCTCACGTTGAGTTGTGACTTGGAAACGCGGGGATCGCCTGCACTTCCATATTTGTGACGCGGAGATGACTTCCGCGTTTTAGAAGGAGTTTGTTGACTTGTAACTTCTTCTGTAAGGTGTTGCAAAGACCGTTGTTCTGTAATCCTCGCTTTAGCTGTGGTGGAGTGTGAAAGTCGTCAAATTGTAACCTTCACTGTAGATTGTGAAGACTGCTGAATAGAGTTTCCATCAGTTGTCAGAAGTGTCATCGAATTGTAACTCTTCTCGATCTACGTGAAAAGGCCTCCATTCGCAGTTTCTTCGTTTATCGGCCCGAAAGCTATTTGATTGTAGCTTTCGTTGTAGGAGCTTAGACGGGAATCAACATCCATAATGTCTTCTAGATGAATATTTGCCCACAGCTCTCTACCAAGCAATTCACCAACTAAGTCCAACCTTTTATTTCTAAAATCATTACACTGCTCATCAGCAACTCTATTAATCATGCTGTTGTCGCAGCCATCAAGATCAATCATCTCAGAAATGAGGTCGTGTTTGCGGTGATCGTGGAAGTCGTTTGATTGTGACTTCCGTTATCGGGGCTTGTTTTAATCAGCTACCCATTGTGATTTTTAGACAGCCTACAGAACCCCCTCCAAAGTTTTCGAAAGTTCGCGGTTGACTGAGACGAATTTTCGGAATACTTTGGATCCCAAAATCTAGTGAACTGATTACTCACTTCGTCTGATCGAGCCAAATAATTTCAACGTTGTTGACTGTAATCTATCTGTGCTTCTTCAATAGACTCCCCTACGGAGTCGCCAATTTCTCCTCGGCTTTGGTCGCCTTGATGATTGCTGCTAGCTCTTATTTATCTGGGGCCGTGTCATAGCCTTGGTAGTCAGAGAGCTGCCATTATAATAATCTAATGCATAAACAGTTTATGCATTTGATGTTGGCCTTCTTGTTTTGATGATGTTTAATAAACAATTTACTACTAATGTTGTTTGTCTAGTACGTTGTTGGAGGATGGATGGAATTGCGCTTCAACGATAAAATCCAATGGAGGTTGGCGGAAATGTCGGGTTGAAGACTTGCAATTCAAGTTAAAGATCAAGTTCAAGCTTCATCCGCAATGTGTACCAAGTCAAGCTTAATTAAAGATCAAGATCTAGCTTTGGTAACATTAGTTTAGGTTTTATATTATGTGTGTTAGTACTTTAAGCTCAATCATATACACACATACACGTTTTGGTTTTTGTATATATATAGTTATATATATACATATATGTTATTGGTTTAATAATTTTCGAGTTTATATATGAAACAAATGAATAGAATTGGAAAATACTATTTTGTTTCATGTTTATATGCCTATATATGATTTCATGTTTAACAAGATTATATTTAACGAAATCATATTTAGTGTTTTGTATATATTGCATAGAATATGCAATTTCATGAAAATATTGTATTTCTAGGTTATAGACTTCATAACAACGTGTTATATCTCTTATCAAGTCTATACAATCATTTTGTAAAGCTTCAAAAGTTGGTTTATATCAAATGTCAAAAACATGTATATTTAGTTTTCGTGTTTTTGAACTAGTTTGCAAAATGATGATTTTTCACAAATGGGAAATGCAATTTGGAAAATTCTTTTTGTAACATGTTTGTTTTCATGTTTAAATACTTTTCCCAAAGTTTCATAATTTTCAGAAGTCAAATGAATATTTTACAAATTGTTTAAAATGTGTCAAAAATCTGTTTTCTGGGATGTCAGAATTCGGTCGACCGGTCCGGTCGACCGAACCTGAGGTCAAAACTTCACTGGGCTGACAGAAAGCTTTCGGTCGACCGGTCCGGTCGACCGATGAAATTTTCGGTCGACCGACGAATTTTCCGGTCGACCGACGGGCGCTTTCTCAGCTTCTAACGGCTAGTTTTATTACCGTTGCTGGGGGCTTTTTAGTCTTTCTGTTTTGGGATTTTGGCTGAGCTTTGAGTGGGTATAAATACCCCATTGCTGATGTCTTGTCAAGTTAATGAAGAGGTTTTTAAAACAAGTTTAAAAGGGTTTTAATCAAGGGTTTAAGTTTGGTTTAAGTGTGTTTATAAGCTTTTAAGCACTTGAGTGTTTCGGTTTTGTGATTCAATTCAACAAGAGCTTGAGGAGATCATCTATTGGTGTTTGGGCATCCAACTCTTCTCCCTCCACTCTTGATATATTGAGAAGTTTTCTAAACTCTATTTCTAGCTCTTTTACATATTTGATTATCATTGTTATTAAGCTAGAACTACATTGAGTTTAGTTTTGATTTATATCTCTTTGTTTACACACACAACCATTGAGCTTATTGTATTTTTCATACATTGTATAATTTGGGTTGTGGGGTTTGTGTGACATAGAGAGTGAGCTTAATTGAGTTCTCACCTTGTTTAGAGAACAATCATTTGATTTATATTGTGCTTATTGTGAGATCACTTTGTAATACACTTGTACACCGAGTGAGAAGTGTGTGGTGAGAGTCGGGGATCGTCCCAAGAGGAGTGGCGTCGGTTGACGTGCCTAGGGAGAGGTTGTAACCGAGCACTTGAGGGAGATACGGCTAGGTCCAACACTTAGTGGGTGTAAAGTGTGATTGCAAGAGTGTGAGTTGTAGAGTTTTCGGTTAGCTAGAAAACCGAGTGTGTAGAAGAAGTTCCGGCTTCCAAACCGGATTGTGTTAGTGGATTTCTCCCCGGGAGAGGGGAGCGGAGACGTAGGACGGAAGGTCCGAACTCCGTGATCATATTGTGTGTTTGAGTGTGCTTTGGCGTTCATTCATATTCATGCTCATATCTTGTATCGCCATTGTCATTAGCTCATTAGTTATATGATCCACTATCTTGTTTAGATTGTTTACCCCTTGTGTTTGTATATCCTAGCATATATCATATTGTATATCTCCTTGGTAGGATATATCATCTTGTATTAGTTTATATATCCTTGCATATATATTTTCATCATATAGGATATATCCCTTAGTTCATATTGCATATTCTTGCTCTTTATTAGTTGTATATTTATCTTGCAAGAATATAGTTGTTAATTAATTTTAATTGGAATTTAATCGGATTAGATTAGCATAAGACCCTAATCACCCCCCCTCTAGGGTCTAACAATTGGTATCAAAGCTTGGTGCTCTTTGATTTAAGGACTAACCGCCTTGAGTTAAAGATCCAAGTTATTTTATTGTGCTAATCTTGTTTTGATTGCATTTGCATTGCTTGCATATATATATAGATTATGGATATGAATGATGCATCTTGTTTAGGCTATGATTCTAGTGTTGCTCCTAGATTAAATAATTTCCCCTATGCCCAATGGTGTTTTAGATTTAAGCTATTTGTTAGATCTAAACACTTTGACTTATGGGAAATTATAGATGATGCTTATATTGTGCCCATTTTGGAGAAATCCAAATGGAATAAGAATGATCATCGTATGTTTACAATGAACAATATTTTGTTAGAATATTTGCTAAACGCTTTTAATTCATCCATGTCTAACAAGTTTGTTCATTTTGATAGTGCTTACAAACTTTGGAAATTTATAGAAGCACATCAAGGGGACTTGGAGGCGATCCAACAAGCTTTGGAGGATCCGGCTTCAAGCTCATTTGGAGCATCATGCACACGGCCACTAGGCGATAGCCCTAGTGAGGTTTGCAAGTTCAAATCTACTAATGATTTACCTAATGATGAACTTGCTTGTGCTAGTGAAAAATTATTACATGCCTACAACAAATTGCAAAATGATTTTAATGATTTAAAATGCAAGCATGATAATTTAGAATCCGATCATGAGTTGTTGATTTCTAAGTTTGATAATATTTCTAATGAGAATGTGATCCTCAAAGAAAAGATTGATAAATTAACTTCGGATCATGATTCATTGCTTTCAAACTTTGCTATCTTAACTCATGAAAGAGATAATGCCATGTTAGAAGTAAAGAACATACAAAATGATACGGAATCTTTTATAGATAACTATATATGTTCTACTTCTAATAACAATACTTGTATGCAGAATGATGAGTTGAATCATGTTAAGAATCACATATCATCTTTAGATTCAACCCTTAAAACATGTATTGTTAATCATGATAAGCTTATGAACATGTGTGCTAAGTCTCATGCTAAAACATCTAAACATCCTATTCATCATGCACACATGTATAGCAAAGTCTACAAATGTACAAATTGCGGTCGTAAAGGCCATCTTGCTAGATTTTGCTATGATGCACTGTAGGCATATAAAATTGCCTATAGGTCCCTTAGCTTAGCTCAGCACGATGATTCGACAAAACAACGGACATTCGAGCGACGAGGCGACGAGGCACGCAAGCAACGGAATACGTTCGCATGCGGGACCAAACCAACGGTTCGGGAAGTCAACGAGTCGTCCAACCATAAAACGGATTTGAACTCAAACACCGGAGCGGAGCTACTGCCAAATGAAGATTCGGGGAATCGAATCAAGACCTGAACAAATCAACGAAGGGTCGAGGCGACAAGGCACACGAACAATGGAATACGTACGCACGTGGAATCGAACCAACGTTTCGGGGAATCACCGAGTCATCTAAACAAGAGCGAACTCCGTGATATAACGATCGAATCAAGACCAATCCCGGACTCGGACTCAGAAACGGATTAACTGCCATATTTGGAATCAAGTCAATGAGCCGATTCCAGAA
>BQKN01047369.1:0-10041 GCA_022839385.1 Asparagus kiusianus | reverse complement strand
ATATATACACACACACACACACACACACACACATATATATATAGGTAATATGGACCTAAGGTGCCTCATTAGGTAGCATATAAGGATGCATAATCTGAGCTGTTTGTTTACTAGCCCTCAAATGGATCTCAGCCATCCATTCAAAAATTCACTCACCCCCAAAAATCCCCAAAAATTTCATCCCTCAGCCCCCCAAAACTCAGCCCCAAAATTGAACCCAGCTCCTCTATCTCCCTCTCCTCCTCTCCTCCGCCACAGCCCTGTCGCTGTCGGACCTCGCCACCCTCCTTACCACCGGATCTCCTCTGCCCCCCCTCCTCCTCCTCTTGCGAGAGCCACCTTCGGCTCCTCCGTGTCCTCCCCTCCTTCGCCCGCCTCCGTCTCCTCCCTCCTCCACCCGCGAGAGCCACCGTCTCCTCCTCCATCTCCTCCCCTCCTCCGCCTGTTCGTCTCCTCCCTCCCTCCGCCCGTGAGAGCCACAGCCCCCGGCGAGTTCCTCTTCTCCGTCTCCTCCTCTCTTCTGCCACAGCCCGTCCGCGATCGTCAAATTTATAGTCAATTTTTTGAATCCCAGATATTCATATAATTTTTCTATGTAAGTTCAGTTATGAAATTTTTATTTTGTAGTTCTTGTTAATTTTGGAATATGAACTTATATGAATTGTTGGGATATGAATTATGAATATGAACTTATATGTAAGTTCAGTTATGGACACTCCAACAATTCTCTCATGTGATACAACAATGGATGAAGATGGAAATAAACTTATAGCCCTCAACGTTGAAGGCGAGGATCATGATCTACTATCTACAACAAGTTTTCCCTCAGATGATAATATCTACTATCTACAACAAGTTGTCTTTAAGCATGAATTGAGTAATTTTTTTATAAGTTTTGTTTCTCTATTTTTATAGGCATCCGAGCATGACTTTAATGTTGATGAGCCTAATGGTGTTGAAAATGGAGAAGGTATTGTTGTTGTTGATCCATATATCGGAATGGAGTTCTCTACTCATGAGGAAGGTTATAATTTCTACAATGCGTATGCCAGACTTAAAAGATTTGGTATTCGCAAGGGTCATACATCTTGGTCGAGAAAGAAAGATGCAATCATATCTAGAACATTTGTATGTGACAAAGAAGGCTTTAAATTTTTTTAAAGATAAGAAAGAAGATGGTCGGAATATAATTCGAAATTCTGATACTAGATGTGGATGCAACGCAATGATGGTTATTGGACTTGATAGAAGCACTGGAAAATCGGTGGTTTGAAATTTTAACATTAATCATAATGGTCATCCATTAATCACTCCAAATCGGGTAAAAATGCACTACTCACATCGGACGCTTCATCTATCTCAATCGATAAAAAAGTTGATAGATACTCTTGACAATCAAGGTTTACGCCCTTCTACCATTTGTAAGGTTGTAGATGTTGCTCATGGAAATGAACACGGCTCTCTCATTCAATAAGAATGTCAAGATCATCTTAGAATTAAACAAAGAAACAATGTCGGCCATGAGTCGTGAACATCGTACGTCAATTTTAAGAGAAAAAGGTATCTGATCCACAATTTTACTTTGCACTAGATTTAGAAAATGATGGTACGATGAGAAGTGTTTTTTTGGATGGATGGTAGGACGAGGACTTCTTACTTGCAATTTGAAGATGTTGTGTGTTTTGATGTTACATATAGAAAAAATAATTTAAAATTGTCGTTTGCACTATTTACGGGCGTTAACCATCATCGATAATCAACTTTATTTGGATGTGCACTATTGGCCAATGAAACGGAGGAGACCTTTATATGGTTATTTAGCTAATGGCCAAATCGGGTATAGCACCATTAACAATCATCACTGATCAATATAAAGTTATGTGTAGTACAATTCACAAAGTTATTCCTCAAACTCATCATCGCTTTTGTTCTTGGTACCTTCATAGGAATACCTTACAAAATCTTCAATTAGTGCATAATGTTTACGGTGAGGAAGTTTCTATAAAGTATAACAAATTATATTGGAGTAAAACAAAAGAAAATTTTGAAAAACGTTGGGAAGAAATGAGGGAAGGTGCAGATAAAAGAATTTTGTTAGTAAATTTATACAATCATCAAGGTCATTGGGCTCTTGTGTATCTTAAAGATACTTTTACTGCATGAATGACATCTACTCAGCGGAATGAAGGAATTAATGCTTTTTTTATCATTTTGTGAATGTCAATACTGAGTTACATGATTTTGTTAAGCAATATGATAATGTCGTCGAAGCTCGTCGAGCCGCTGAACTTGAGCAAGATTTTAAGTCCATAAACTCCATTCCTATATTGATAATCAAGCATCCAATTGAAAAACAAGCTAGGGAGAATTATACAAAGAATATATTTACTATCTTTCAGAAAGAAGTCAAGGATAGTTACTTCATGCTTCATAAAAGGTTGTCGAAGGATGGCTCAAGTGCTACTTATGCCGTTTGGAATATACATAGGGAGGTTGAAAGCAAGAAGATAGTAAAGCATCATGTAGTCTTTGATGCATCCAAAGAAAAAAGAATTAAGTGCTCTTGTGCGAGAGTTGAGATGGAAGGTACATAATGCAAACATAGCTTGCACATTTTAGTAAAAAAGCAAGTATTAGAAATTCCATTAAGATATATTATGTAACGATGGACAATTAATGCAAGACATGTTGGTTTCGGAGTTGTTAGAAATTTTATTACAAATAGTAAAGACCAACTTTCTATCATTAAACATTAGGCCCTTATGTAGAACCCCGTAAATTTTGCATGAATATATGTGAATTATTAGTAAATAAATAATTCATTTATGACAAATAGCTTGAGGTTATTGATGTACATGATAACAAGTTATTTGAGCTGATATGAGAGTATGGGTGTAGAGTTTTGTGCGTTGGATTTTGCAAATTAGCAAAACGTGCAAAAACTAGAATTTCCCAGTTCAGTCGACACATCAGTCGACTGATACGCTGATTTCCAGTTTTTCCAGGTTTCGGGTCTGTTTTGTTTTGGTTCGGGTTTTGGTCGGGTTAAATGGTTAGT
The DNA here is from genome assembly GCA_022839385.1 of Asparagus kiusianus. NCBI lineage: Eukaryota > Viridiplantae > Streptophyta > Magnoliopsida > Asparagales > Asparagaceae > Asparagus > Asparagus kiusianus. The sequence goes on along the minus strand of BQKN01047369.1, from coordinate 6,983 downwards.
ATATTTTCTCCTTCACCCGAAATCACCCCCTCTCCCCTTCAGATCAGAGAAACCCTAGCCCCCTCTCTCCTCTCTCAAACCCTAGGGTAGTTCTTGGTGATTTGGGGTGAAATTGGAGGATTTTCGGCAGGATTTTCAGTTTGCAGCGAAAGGAATCACTCCCCCTCAGATCCAGGAGCTCTTCATCACCTCAGAGGCGAGTAACATCTCGCCCAACCTTGTCACATTTCTTTTAAACGTTTTCAAATGGTTTTATTGAGATTTCTTTGGCCTAAAACGTATTTTGTGTACAAAGATTGGATTTTTATTGCATATAACATGAAGATATGCAAATTTTAGTTTGATAAACAACCTACTAATGTTTTGTGAATTTAAAATCCAGATCTGAAATGTTTTATAAGAGATTTAACATGGGTTTTGTTTTAAAAAGGATTTTTAAAACATAAATACACATGTTTAGAGTTTTGTTTATGTATTTGTACATGAAAGTTATGTTTTAGTTAGTTCATACATGTTAATATACGTATGGTACATGCTTGGGATTGATGGCGATGTGTTTAAATCAGTTTTGGGGTGAAAAACAACCTGTGCAGAGTTTCTGCAGGCCATCGGTTGACTGATCAGTCGACCGACGGGCTGAAATTTCAGCGTCAGTCGATTGATCAGTCGACTGACGAGCTGTTTGTGTTTTCTTAGTTCCTCAGTCGACAGATCAGTCGACTGGTGAGCTGAGACTGTGTTGCCTGTGCGGTTTCGGTCGACACATGAGTCGACTGACGTCATCAGTCGACACACCAGTCGACTGATGAGGTGTTTTATAGATTTTTGATCTGTTCGAGTTGTTCTTCAGGGTCGCCTCGATGACCTGACACTGGTTCACCATGTTAATGATTTATCTGTACATGTGGGTTGACTTTTGACATAAGTTTAGACATGTACATTGGGATGCGTGCGAGTTTAGATTTGGTGTATCTTTCCGCATATACCTTACACAGTTACACAGTCCTCGTGTTGGACTATAATCCATAAAAGTCCTCGTGTTGGACTATAATCCACAAAAGTCCTCGTGTTGGACTATAATCCACTTCAGTCCTCGTGTTGGACATTTGCCACTTACTCCATGTGTTTGGAAACCACGGTACTTAGTTCCTGTATCGGATATATTTCTTAACCCTGTATACGACTTGCTCATAGGAGTTTATGACATGACACTTATGTAGACTATGCCATGATTACATGATGCTCGTGTAGGCTATGATATGACACGGTATTCATGCTCTGAGATTTTGTTGTATTTCTTTTATTATTGTTTCTGTACTAGGACCTCGGGTTTGGTGTTTAGGGATTTACAATTTGAGATACAAGGTATATACATGAGGGTTTCCTTGTTTGGATTATTTCGCTCGACGTACCTATGCTCGTGTTGTAAATTTCTAAATACTAAAATCCTCTTTAGTAAGATCAATGATTTTAGATTTATTATGTATTATCTGTATTTTCATATACAACGAACCATGTTCCCTTGGGGTTGGTTGCGATGTTGCTCGCTAGCGCTTTGACGCTCGTTGTCCCTCCCCATTTCAGGTAACGAGCCAGGAGCCCGGAGAGTCGCAGGTTGATGGCGACACACTTTAGTGTTTAGCTGTTAGTTATGCTTATGTTGGAGCTTCACTATAGATTTTGTTAGACATTTGAGAGTATTGTTTTAGAAGTTGTAAAGGCTGTGTGCCTTATTTTCTTCGTGTCAGATATTTGTATTTGAGACTTGTTGACTACTCCAGTTTATTTATTCAGACATTGACTATGTATTTCCATTTATTGGATGATGAGATATTTATTCGATCACTATCATTTCATCAGCCCTACGTGTATTATCTTTTACTTGTTTTTGTACCTACACCTGTTATTGATTCTACTAGATAGATGTTAATTGTGATGGTGAAACTTGTTGTTGCACGGTGTGGTGCATGACAGGTTTAACATTCTTGGTTTCACCTTGGACTGCAGCCTTGTGTGAACCCAGGGACGTCACACCTTAGGAGTAGATGTAACAATGCACTAGAAGATACATTGACTTGAAGTACACTTCATGATAAATTTAGTGCTCTTTTAGACTCATTTTTAGAATAAGTTGAGAATTACAAAAAGAGAAGGAACTTAACGATAATGGAAATGAAAGCAATGCCAGCAATAAGATACATACTTCATCCATACTCATCTCTATAGAGGAAGCAACTCTAATCACTATTCGTGATCCAGATAAGCTCGTAGCCACGAAGGGACGACCAGCACATGCTACTAGAATTAAGTCTGGAATGGAGATAGCACAAGGAAAGAGTATAAAAAAGTAAAGATTTTGTGGATTTTGTAAGGGAAAAATGACATTATATAACAAGTTGTCCTTTAGCTAATGTATTATATTTAATCTTCATTTTATGTGATAATTCATTTTGATGCGTTTTTCATGCTAAAGTTATAATTTTTTTATAGATGAAAAATGTTGCAGGTGGAGGCCGGGAAAGCTAATGGAGGGCCAAAACAAAGTAGTTTGCAATAAGTTGGTTTCATTTTGTTTTAAAAATAATCATGTGTTTCGGATTAATTGTGAAAAAGTGTATGGATGCAATTATGTATTCTTTGAAAAGTGTGTACATTAAATTTGCAGAGTTGATAATGTGGTTGTATGGATTAATCATGTGTTTCAGTATAATGTGATAATTTGAACCAAAGCTATGTACATGTAGATGCAACTATATGTTTTTTAAACCGTGTGTACCTTAAGTTTGCAAGTTAATAATGTGGTTGTATGGATTAATCATTTTTTCAGTATAATGTGATAATTTGAACTAAACTGGGGTAAAGAGTTATAAAAAACTTTAATAAGTGGGTATAAAAATTTACAGAACAATGAGTTACAAAACTTAAATAAGTTGGCACAAACTTTTTTCCTAGAACAATGAGTTACAAAACATGCATAAGTGGGTACAAATTAAGCTAAAGAGTTACAAAACTTGAATAAGTTGGTACAAATTTTTTTCCCATAACAATGAGTTATAAAACGTGCATAAGTGGATACAAAACTTGAATAAATAGGTACAAAACTTAAATAAGTGGGTACAAAACTTTTTTCCAGAATAATGAGTTACAAAACTTGAATAAGTTGGTAAAAAGGTTGAATAAGTAGGAACAAAAGTTGAATAAGTGGTTACAAAACTTGAATAAGTTGGTACAAACTTGAATAAGTTGGTACAATTTTTTTTTTCCAGAACAATGAGTTACAAAACATGCATAAGTGGGTATAAAACTTAAATAAGTAGATACAAAACTTAAATAAGTGGGTACAAAACTTTTTTCTAGAACAATGAGTTACAAAATTTGAATAAGTGGGTACAAAACTTGAATAAGTGGGCACAAATTTTTTTTCTAGAACAATGAGTTACAAAACGTGCATAAGTGGATACAAATTAAGCTAAAGAGTTACAAAACTTGAATAAGTGGGTACAAAATTTTTTCCGAAACAATGAGTTACAAAACTTGAATAAATGGGTACAAATTTGACCTAAAGAGTTACAAAACTTGAATAAATGGGTACAAATTTTTTTCAAAACAATGAGTTGCAAAACTTGAATAAATGGGTATACTTGGTACCAAGCACAAAAAGTTATGCTTAGTAGTGATATGGCATAATCTCCTCCACTCATTCAAATGGTTACATATCCTCATGCACTCCTTAACCAATGTGAATGTGGTCTCTCATTTGAATAAGTGGAGGGGATTGTGCCACCTAGGCCTATCCATCCGGCCCGGCCCAGCCCGGAAATCCGGGCCCGGGCCCGGGCCCGATCGGGCCGAGTTCCGGGCTGGCCCGGATTTTTTTCAAATTTTTTATTTTTTTTCAAATTTTTTTGATTTTATTTAAATTTTAAATTATACAAAAAAAGACAAGAAAAATAATAAAAAACAATAATTTTATTAATCACTTAAAATGACATAAATTACAAATAAAAAATGATAAAAACAAATTCTTTATTAATAATTAATAAATAATTTATAAATTACAAGTACAAATTTATTTTGGAATTAATCGCATCACAATAGATAAGTAAATCCCAACTAGGTTGTCACCTACTCACATATATCACTATCATTTGTAACTATTTCCAAAATAATTCTTTACAAATTTTAAGTTAAGGCCTAAGATATAAAAATTACAATTTATTCTTTATATCTATCTGCTAGTCCTAATTCTTCAAATTTATCTTCAATTCTAGTCATCTGATCGATGCCTTGCGTTCGCTTCTCGTACCTCCACCAATCTTGTAAGCACATCACCGCTTGTACAGTGTACGGATCTAAGCATGTCCTGTGGTCGTCGATCAAACGTCCTGCTGTGCTGAAGGCGGATTCCGAAGCTACCGTCGAAACCTGCACTGTTAGTAAGTCACGAACCATGGTGGAAAGTATAGGATATGAAACTAATCCATATACTTTCCACCATTGCAAAATATCTAAAGCATTTCCTTGACATTTAACTAAAGAAGCAGATAAATATTCATCTATTTCAGAAACCTCCAATGATGACGATCCAAGTCCAAATCCACCAGTTAGCTCAGCTACCATTGCATACCTATCAAAACTTACACTTTTACATCGGGATGAGCTCGAAGAAACCGAAGCTGTAGACTGTTGTGTAGCTACACCATGTCTAGCTGCATACTCATCATATAAGGTTTGGAAATAATTTCTAATAGCTAAATGATGAGTAGTAGTAGTAAGGACGGTTCCATCATCTAAGTCTATAATCTGATTATCATACAATGATTGTAACAAACTTCGAAGGCCAATATCCTTCAAGCATGGATCAATAAGAAACCCCAAACCAAAAATATGAGGAATAGGCCTAAAGTACTTATTAAATTTGGCCTCCTTTGAAAAATCATAGGTCCAAAAGTATCATCCATACGATATTTCCCAAATTTTTTTTGAATATTTAAAATTTGTAAAGCAGCTAAAGTAATGGTTGGATAATAACAGCCAGATAATAACATTGTAACATCATAAAAAACTTGTAACATTTTATTTAAATTACATATAATTGTCCATTCATCTTCAGTTATTCTATAAGTGCTACCAGAACTAGAACTAGAAGCATAATAATTTATAAAATCAGTTATAATTTCTTTATATTCTATTGCTACACTTAACATTGCATAGGTGGAATTCTACCTATGGTCAACATCTTTTGGAATTAGTCTGGGTTTTATATTTTTTCTTTTACAAAATTATTTTCATCTTTTAAGTCTTTATTCAGAAGCATTATGCATGTAAGCAATTGTTCTAACCTTTTCTATCATGGGTTTAATTTCAGTAAATGCACTTTGAATAATTAAATTTAAAATATAACAGATACACCTAATATGAAAAAGATCACCATGACATGGCAATGATAAAGTTGATCTGATAAAATCAACAGCTACATTGTTATTACTTACATTATCTAGTGAAAGAGAAAATATTCTTTCTGAAATTTCTAATTTCATAAGTTCTTCAATTATTAAATTTGTAACATTAGTACCAGTATGTGACTCTTCTATTGCAATAAAAGAAACAACTCTTTTAAACATTTACCAATTTTCGTCAATCCAGTGTGCTGTGATGCATAAATATCCAGTTTGTGCTCTAGATGTCCAAATATCAGAAGTTAAAGAAAATTTACAGTTTAAATTTTTAAAATAAGAAATTATTTTTCCTTGTTCTTCCTGATAATATTTTAAAATATCACGTTGACAGGTTTGACGAGAAAATTTTTTAAATGTAGGATAAAAATCGTCCCTAAACATATCTTCAAATTCATCATCTTCTACTAATTTAAAAGGAAGGTTTTTAAGAATGATAAACCTGATTACGCATTTCCTGGCTCTGGCAGCGTCATAGTTCCAACTACCAAGACTATCAGAAGAGGAGGATTGAGAAATCATAGATTGTCGGATATCACCTTGAGGAGTCTGGTCTTTGTTGTGCTTATCTAAATGGCGTTTGAGGTGGTTGGTGCCGCTCTTATGATGAGCTTGAAAAATCTTGCCGCACAACGCACACTTAGCCTTCTGAGTGAGGATCCTACCGTGTTCATCCTTGGTGACGTCGATCTTCTCGTAAAAATTCCATACATCGGATCTTGGCCTTTTAGGAGCTCTTGGTGCAGATTCATCGCCACCGGATTCGGGATTAACTTCGATAGGAGTAGACCCAGTAGGAGGACTCATTCCAGGATCAGGAGATAGGTTTTGCTCTTCATAATCAGATCCGGAAGCCATTTGATGAAAGGATTAGAAAGTATAAATAAGAGAGTATAAGAGTATAAGAGAGAGTATAAGAGTATAAGAGAGAAGTAGATGAGTTTTGGTTTGAAGAAAACAAATAAAAACCTCCTTCTATTTATAGAACCAGCCCCCTAAGTAAATGACCAAAATAACCTCACAAAATAGCCATTTTTGATCGTTTTTGGGGACAAAACGGTCAAACGACCGTTTATGACCATTGTGGCCGGGCCGACCCGGCCCGGCCCGGCCCGGCCCGGCCCGGCCCGGCCCGACCTTTTTGGGCACAACGGTCACTCTCGTGACCGTTGTGGCCGGGCCTGGCCGGGCTTACCCTACCCGGCCCGGGTTTTTTCCGGGAACGATCACCACTGGTGACCGTTGCCACCGGGCCGGGATCCGGGCCCGGGTCGCTCGGCCCGGATTGTTGCCCGGCGTCGGCCCTGTTCCGGGCCGGGCCGGGTCCGGACCGGGCGCCGCTGAGACAACCCGGGCTCGGGCCCGGAACCCGGCCTGGCCCGGATTTTCGGGCCGATGTCGGGCTAGGCCGTGGCCTGGCCGGGCCCGGGTCGGGCCCGGGCCGACGGGCTTTTTGGACAGGCCTAGTGCCACCTCACTACCAAGCACAACATTTATGCTTGGTACCAAGCATACCCATTTCTCTCA
>BQKN01047365.1:0-13563 GCA_022839385.1 Asparagus kiusianus | reverse complement strand
TGAATTTCAAAAGAGAGAAAGCATCCCCCAAAACCGAGCTCCCCCCCATTCGGATTTCCTTCATCTTCTTCCTCAAGAGTTCCTCCATTAAAGCTTTGAAGAACTCCTCAAGCCATAAGAAATCTCGGACTTTTGGTGGGTACCCATTTGCCGGATTTTTCTCCTCTTCCAAACGAAGGTTTCGACTTCCATTTCCGAGCTCGGAGGAGTCTCTCTTGATTTGGGTAAGATCTCCTCTTCAATCCTTCTATTCTTTGTAAAGATTGCATTTTTATGCTTGCAATAGATAGGAGTTGTGTATGCAATATGTTCTTGGGGGAGTTTACTGCAAAGGCCGAAACTATGGAGGGTTTATTTGCAAAATAGGACTGAAATTTCATGGGGGCTTTATGCACACATGAACTGAAGTTTTGGGACTTGGGTTTGTGCCCACTTGATGAGGAAATGGGGTGCTTTATGCAAAAGGGTCAAAGGATCTTTTGAGGGGTTTATTTGCAAAACAGACCCTAAAAGGGGCTTATTTGCAAAGAGGCCACGAATTTGGGGCTGAAATCCCAAGATTTAGATTGCGAACTTATAACCCGAAATTTGTGGAGGGGTTGCAGGACCAATCTGTAAAAGTTGATTCATCTGCATATGTGGATCCCATTCCGAAGTTTGTTGGATGCCCGAGTCACGAGACCAACTAATGGAGCTGGTACGTCAATGACTCGCGTTCATAGAATTTTTGGCAAATTCTCAGCCATCAACGGATTTGATGAGCCTTTACCGACTACCGTTTGAGTCGGGCTAGCATGCGGATTGTGTAAGTCCGTTCCGCATGTAACGTTGTGCTAAAAGAGTTAACTCTTTTAGTGCTACGATATTGAATACGTAGACTTCGTCTTTCTCACGGGAATAGACTACCCGGCAACGCGTGTTAGGCGTTGATTTATCCCTACTTAGGCTTCGGGATCAAATTCCCCGTGCGTGTGAAGCACGGATTCTACCACAATGCGGAATATGTGGGTTGTCCTTTTTAACGGTCAAGGACTAACCGGCAACGCGTGTTAGGCGCTGACTCATCCCTTCTTAGGCTTCGGGATAAAATACCCCAGAATCGAACTCTGGTGTCTTTTCTCAATCGGTGAAAGACTAAACCGTCCAATGGAAGAGGAAGAATTTTATATTCTATCTCCCAATGGAAAGGAAACTTGAGGTGGGACCCCCACCCCCAGCATCCGAAAGAACGAAACTAGGAGTGAAAACTTTACTCCGAGAATCGAAAGGCTGAGAGAGGAAGAATTTTATATTCTATCTCCCAGTGCTGAAGAGGAAGAATTTTATATTCTATCTTCAGTTGCAAAGGAGACTCGGGGTGGGATCTCCACCCCCAGAACCCAGCAAGGTGAAACTAAGAGTGGGATCTCCACTCCGAGAATCGGAAGAGATTCAAGCAACCCTAACTTTTATAGGTTTGGTTACTCGATTTGTGGACCTCTCGTTCATTGGATTTTGGTTGTGGTAAATGATGAATTATCCACCCCCAGCTTTTCTTTGTAAAGCTGGGTGTATCATTGAATTAGATGCACGATCGGGTTATCCTTAAGAATACCACGCATGGCATTCTTCTAGGAACTTCCCGTGGAAGGGAGGAAATAGTTTAGACTCATAAACCTATTGGAGTATCAGGGAGCAGTTTATACTCTTATACCGGTCGGAGTTTGGGGATACAGTTTATACTCTTGCACCCACTGGAGTTTCAGGAAACAGTTTATACTCTTATACCGGTTGGAGTAGTGAGGAACAGTTTATACTCTTGTACTCTTTGGAGTATTGCCGTTCTCGATTGGCTTACCCTAGCGTTATAACGCCGGCTTCTACCAAGGTCTGGATGCTATCTTTGAGTGTAAAGCACGCCTTGGTTGGGTGATGGATCCTCCTGTGGTATGCGCAGTACTTCGGATCCGCAATATCGTCAGCTTCCTCTTGATTCACAATTGGTGGGAGCTTGATCTTGTTATTGTCAAGGAGGGATTTGAAGATGGCTGGAACATCTTCGTCCTTGAAGGAGTACTCTTTTTGAGGCCTCTGATCCGGAGTCTTTTGTTGCCTCCGGGTTTGCTGTTGCGACGTCTGATTAGCAACCGCTGCAGGTGCCTCACCCCCATCATGAGAGGCGAAGTTCGAGTTTGGAGAGTTAGCCATTGGTTGGCTCCTCTCGGCCTTCTTCCTTTTGAGGAATCGCTCAGCTTGCTCTCCTCGAACCCTCAAATCCTTCCAAGTGTCGGACGGCTCTATTCCCATCACATCCAAGATGTTAATGGATAAGTTGTTATGGCAAATCTGCAAGATGAACTCCTCCGTGATGGGATCCTTGCAGTTCATCGCCTTGTTGCGGAAGCGTTTGATGAAGGTATCCACCGACTCTCCGTTCTTTTGTTTCTCATCGAAGAGTGTCCTAATGGATATCTCGTCATCGTCATCAAAGAAGTGAGTGAGGAACATGCTCTCCAAGTCCTCCCAACTGTTGATGCTTCCAAACTTAAGACGGCGGTACCAATCGAAGGCAGCTCCGCGAAGAGTGCCGACGAATGACCGAACCATCAAGGGTTCATTGCCGGAGATCATGCCCAAGTGAGACTTGAAGTAGATCAAATGTTGAGTGGGCGAGCCTCTGCCATCGAACGGCGTGAAGTTGATCAGGTTGGACTTCGCCGGATATGGAATCGAGTCCCACTCTTTCGGGTAAGGACACGGAATGCCGGTCTTCTTTACCTCTCGAGCAGACATCAAGGCGTTGATTTTGCTCTCGAGATCTTTCATTTTCTCATCCCCGCTTGTGCTGGAGCTTGGGCAAGTTGAAGGTGGGATGACGGGGCCACCCCCTGTATTACCACCCCCAGCGTTTTGGTTAACCGGAGGGTTCTCGGCATTGAGAGGTTCATCCACATCCGAATCGCTACCTGCTTGGTTAGCATGGTTACGACGGCTGGATTCACCGAGCTGATTAGATAGAGCGCGAACTTGTTGGTCGTGCTCTTCCCTCATCCGTAGCATGGCCGTTTCCATTTCGATTTTGAAGGCCTCTTTCTGCTTAGCCAGGGCCCCTTCAAGTATCTTGGTTACTTGTTCGGTGCTGATCATAAGCGATGAGCAAGGCTGCCCCGCGCTCGATGCTGTATCATTAGACGCTACGGCCGAGCAGGAGTCTGAATCAGTATCCGACGCCTCTTCTTCTAGAGAAAGCCCTTTCGGTACCCTTCGGTAGTCCTTCCGGCTTGATGTTGAGACGATGCACTGCTACGTTTGGGTCGAGACCTGGCATGTCTTCATAATTCCAGGCGAATACGTTGATGTACTCCCGGATAAGAGAAATCAACTCTTCCTTCTCTTCAGGTGAGAGGCTATCGCTGATGAATATTGGCTTCGGATTTTCTTCGCTGCCCATATTCACCTGAACGACTTGGTCTTCGGTAGGAGGCTCTCTCTGCTCGAACCGGTCGCCATACTGCATGCTTAAGTGATGAACCCACGGGTCTTCCCATGTCGGCATCTCATCATCTTCTTCTATTGTCGTTGGATCAACCGTGACCATATTCGACATTAGCTTTTTAAACACATCGCCAAGACTAGCGTCGGAATCCCAACCCGAAGAGTCGGAAGAATATCCTTTCCTAGTCTTGTTAGCAATCTGGTCGATGATTTGCCAGCCACACTCATCATCTGATGAGACATAGCCTAGACCTCTTTTGTGGCGATAGTAATTATCGGGTTTTCCCTTCGGTACATAGGCCATCCGGGGTGGAACCCGTGGGCCTCGACCAAAGAAAAGACCCTCTCCGATCTTGAAGTCATAGCCGTGCCTTTCCATCATGTTGCGTGCTTTCGCATCGTACTTGGATAGATGACGGGCTGGTTTATCATCGTCGTCTTCCTCTTCCAGGAAGTGGTTGGGTATCGGAGATGCTCTTCCTTTGCCGTAGACGACTTCCTTTCCACCCCCAATCCCTGCGGGGATGATGAGTGTTGTTCCGCAAGGGTCGTGCACCTGCTTCTTCGTCAAACAAAATGATTGAAGAGGCATATAAAGATCGGGGTCAGTATAGAGTTCGTTGGTGATATCATCGAGACCCGTCGAGTACTCTAAATCATCGTTTATTGATAGCTCTTCGGCAAGTTGCCAATTACAACTATCTTCCGATGATTCATCATCGTCAAGATTGATTACAATGGGTACAATGTCGTTTAAAACAAAACCGCCATCGTAATCAAGCCCTGGTTCGGTATCAGCTTCATCTCCGCTGTCCGTTCCTTGGGCCGATGGTTCAGTATCGGATTCAGCGCCGTATAAAAGGGAATCGGTGAAATAATTCTCCAATCCCTTGAACGGTTGCTTATCCGCGACCACCGTCTTGACTTCATTATCTATGCCCACATATTTGAAGCACTGATGTAGAGTTGACGGGACTATAAGGTTACCGTGGATCCAAGGTCGACCCAACAGTAAATTATAGGATGTTTCCGCGTCAATCACATAGCATGTGACCTCCGACTTCAAATCACCGATCTGGCACTTAATTCGGATCTTCCCCAAGGGCCTAGACCCGCTGGTGTTGAATCCGTAGATTGTCGTGCCAGTGGACGCTAATTTGCTAGTCGGGATTCCTGAGATGATGCATCAATCGGAATGGCATGATGCTCACAGCGGAACCCGGATCGACTTGGATCCGGTTGACAACGCTGGAGCCAATATGCCCGGTGAAGTACAACGGCCTATCATGATTGGAGTTCTTTGTCTGCATGTCTTCTTTGGTGAAAGAGATGCAGGGAAAGTGATGAGCCGCCAGATTGCATTGTTGAGCTGAGGCCTCCGGTTCTTCGGAAGATGGCTTGATCCGAGTCAAGAAGGCTTCGGAATCACTCAAGGCTTCTTGAAGTGCCTTCCGTGTATCTTTCGACAACCGCAGCAACTCGTATAGAGTTATCCTGGCCGGGATGTTGGCCAATTGCGCCATAATGTCGAAATGGGGCTGAGAGCTTGCATTCCCCGGTTTGTCTCGTCCAATTGGATTATTGAATCGAGACGGCCTCGGGTTCTGAGCTTCTTGACGTACAGGCTCTTTTCCCTTATCCTTCTGCGGGATTCTCTCCGTAGCCACCGCAGGTGTTGGGGGAATTGCTGAAATTCCCAACTCCGCCAATGTCTTGGAAGGTGGGGTTTTGGTACCCAACTGCTCGGTAGCGTCCGGATACTTGAAGTGATATTCGTTCCCGCTTCGGGTTGCAAAAGCTTCTTGCTCGTCCTCAGAAAGTGGGAAGGTTGGAATTTTGTCATCATCCACCCCCGGTATAGCAGAGGCCCCATAACAGGATTTGCCCTTCCTCTTCGATTTCTTCTTGTTCTTTGTGGAAGAGGTCCCGGCCCACTGTTCATCTGCGATCAAGTCCGGATGAACCCACAAGATCTCGCCATTTGGGGCTGTGTGTGGCACAAGCCCTTTCTGGCGCTGCTGGTGTGGATCATCGTTCACTGTCTTCACCGCCGCCTTAATTACCGACTCGTGTTGGAACCAACTCGAGGGTACGGATCCAAAGCTAATGGACACGGTGTTTGCACCCACCTTCTTCTCTTTGGGCTGTTTCATGGTGATGACCCCAACATCGATCAGGGCCTGAATCTTATCTTTGAGAGCGTAGCACACCTTGGTAGGATGGTGCACCGCTCGGTGGAATGCGCAATATTTCGGATCGTTGACCCTCTTGGCATCTTCCTGATCCTGAATTGGCGGCAGTTTGATCTTGTTGTTCTCCACGAGGTACTTGAAAATACCCGGGATCTCATCCTCTTTGAATGAGTAGACTTTTGGGAACCTCGGCTCTCCAACCTTTTGCTTCTGGGGCTGTTGTTGCCACCTGGGTTGTTGAGGCGCCCTCTGTTGTTGCTGTTGCGGTTGCTGCGGCTGTTGTGGCTGCTGCGGTTGTGCTTGCACTTCAAAGACTTGATTTGCGACTACCGCATTCGCATGCGCCTTCCCTTTACCCTTGGGGGTAAAATTTGGTTGCGGGGCATTGTTGGGCATTTGTCCCCTCTCTGCCTTTTTCCTCTTGAGGAATCGTTCAGCTCGCTCTCCCCGCATTTTCAGGTCCTTCCAGGTTTTGGATGGCGCCATTCCCATGGCTTCGAGGATGTCGAGCGTGAGATTGTTGTGGCAAGTCTCAAGGATGAAATCCTCGCTGACCGGATCCCTGCAATTCATAGCTTTGTTCCGGAACCTTTTCACAAAGTTTTCAACCGTCTCGCCGTTCTTTTGCTTTTCATCGAACAGCGTGCCGATTGAAACCTCGGTGTCATCATCAAAGAAGTTTGTTAGGAACATGTCCTCCATGTCATCCCAGCCGTTGATGCTCCCAGGCTTGAGACGGCGGTACCAATCGAAGGCAGCTCCGCGAAGAGTGCCGACGAATGACCGCACCATGAGGGGCTCATTTCCGGAAATAATTCCTAAATGAGACTTAAAATAGATTAAGTGCTGGGTAGGGGAACCCTTCCCATCAAACGGCGTAAAGTTAATCAAATTAAACTTTGCCGGATATGGGATCGATTCCCACTCCCTTGGATAGGGGCAGGGTATACCAGACCTTTTTACCTCTTGAGCACTCATCAACGCATTGATCTTGCTCTCCAGGTCTTTCATCTTCTTGTCATCGCTCGTCTCGGCCTTTGAGTGACTTCTGGGAGAGACGACGTGGTCCTCTTTGGCATTTTCTTCTGCGGGACCACCCCCATTGTTAGTGTTGACAGGAGGGATGTTGAGATTATCCGCCTCCCGTTCATTCTCTTCTGGATTGCGTCGATTTGGCTCTCCTTGGTGGACTGTCAACGCCGCAATCTGTTGGTCGTGCATCTCCCTCATCCGCTGCAGGGTCATCTCCATTTCGAACTTGAAGCTCTCCTTTTGCTTGGCCAGGGCTTCTTCAAGTATCTTGGACATTTGTTCAGCACTGATCATGAGTGATTCGTAAGGTTGACCCGCACTCGACGCCGTGTCATCGGATGCCACCGCTGAGCAAGAGTCCGAATCAGCCTCTGATTCTTCTTCTTCTAGGGAGAGTCCAATTGGCACCCTTTGATAGTTCTTTTGGCCGCTGGTTCCGGGCCGTAACCGCGTCATGCACCGGGATATCTCGGCCAGCTGTTCTATGCTGAAGGGTTGTGCTGAATTTCCCTTGCCAGTCATATTGACCGACACCCTTGGATACTCGACCTCTCGGCGGGGCAGTTTCTTCTTCTGGAAATGCCTCGGTTTGGAGAGTCTTTCGAACACTGAGATTCTTCTTGGGGGACTGTTACAACAACACTCGGACAGCACCGCCTTGATGATGTTTGCGCATGGGCATCGGGGCTCCCTATCCTGCACACATCTTTTTCGGGATCTTTCAATACCCCCAGCCCTGTAGTACAGCTCATCAGCTTGGTAGCTGGAGCAACCTACAGAGTGCTGGTGGGTGTTCCCCGATACAACACGCTCATCCTCGGATGAGTGTGCTTCCTTTTGAGGATGAGATGGTTGGTTAAATTTTTCAAGAGTGGCCCGTTCAGTTTTACGCTTTTGTGAGCGTATGAACTGAACGGGCTCTTTTGTTTCGACTCGCACCTCAATGCGGTCGGTGATAGGGGTTTTCCCTTTGTCAATTTTCTTGGGGGGATTAACTCCACCCCCAGTCTGAATTTTAGTTTGGGGACCTTTCAATGGTCCCAGCCGTTCTTTGACGGGTATTCTACCTCGGTTCTCCGGTAAGGGACCGAGGCGACCCGACAAAGGAACCTGGGATCTTGAATGATCCCCCTTTTTACCTGGCTCCGTTGATGGTGCCGGTACAGGAGGAGCAGACTCTGGTTTGGCTGAACTTTGGGCGATAATTTCACCCTTCTTGGTTTGAGGTGTTGGGTTTGTTTTGCGTACCCACACCATTTTGCTTGTAGACGGTGTTTTGACCACCGTTCCTTGCTGCATCTCCTCTGCCTTCTTTAGGAGGAGCCGGGCTTGTGCAAGTAGAGCACGTCGCTTCTTGATTCGCTCCTCGAGCGTGGAGCGGTTCCTCTTGACGCGGATCCACTCACTCGCTCCTGATTGGGAGGGGAGGTTGATTGCTTGCCGTTGCTCTTGTCGCTGCCTCGACTTCAAGTCCTCCGTATAGCGCACTCCATCTTTGGACTCCTTAGCCCTGGCGAGCTGTTGAGCGAGGCGTTGGCGGCGTCTTTGGATCGCTCTCTTTGATGGAGTTGGAGCAGCATTACCTATCGCCTTTGTAGCGGTTGGATCTACGTTCTTGACCACACTGATCGATGCAAGGCCGTTGTGTGGTGCAAGTGTAGTGGCAGCGACGGCGGGGTCTTGAATTGAGGAGTTGGAGATCCCGCGAGCCCTTTTTGGAGATGAATTCTTCCTACGCCGTTGCGGAGAGGCGGATCTGGAGGAGGAGGAGGAGAGGTACTCTTCGAACTTCTTCTGATCGAACTCGTATTCGATCTCTTCATTCACCCGGATCTTGAAGGCCGGTTGCGTCACTCCGATCTCGGCAGCGAGGTCGGCGGCTCCCACTGTGGTCGCCAGCTTGTTTCCTTCAAAAGTTGCTGTTTTCATTGCTTTGGTATCTGTTACAACTTCAATCATTACAACAGAGTTTAAATGAAAACAAGAGATATTACAACTTTATCGAAAATAAACACGAGAGCCCGGTTTGGTACGGTCTCGCTTGCGTGGGTTGTTGGCCTGTGACGGGGACGTCGATATCCGTGGACCGCCGACTCTTCAAGATCCTTTCCAGTATAATCCGGCAGAGTTTCGTCTATCCGCGAAGGGATATAGAAACAGAACTTCGTCGATCCGCGTGAGATCTAGAAGTTATAAGCTTATGTCTCGGCTAAAACGAGACACTAGCTCTTCTTAGTGGTCACCGCTAATGGGCAGCACTAAGGAAATGGAAGGGGGTGAATGAAGGAGACTGATGAAGAACTCCTTACTCCTCGTTTCGGCAGAGCTTCGCTGCTTCAAAAATCTTCAGACTCTGCTCTCCGGCAGGGCTTCGCCGCTTCAGAACAAAGGAGAATCCTTGGCTAAGATAATTCAGCCTTGAATTCAGAGCCATTGCCTTCAACTCCAAAGAAATCAGCCCTTTTGAATGAGGACCAAGGGGGGCTATTTATAGCACTCAAGAAGGTAGGGGGGGTGTCCACGGCGCGGCCCAAAGACACCCCTAGGGGGTGTCTCGGCTATGGTGCCGAGACACCCCCCCTAGGGGGTGTCTCGGTCTGGGCCGAGGTGTCGTCGCTGTCCCGCCGTTGACTCCGCGTTGACTTTTCGCCCGAACTCGGATTTGAGTGATTTCGGATGCGTTGGAATCGTGACGGCGAGCTCTGTTGGTCCGATTGCGGTGATCGCGAGGTTTTCGGTCAATCCGTATCCCCGTGATTCTGACATTCCGTCGGCTCACGTAGTCCATCGGTTGGCTTCAATCGTTCACCGACGTCGTTTGAACTCTTGTGAACCGGGTAGTGACGTTCATCGTCGCTCGTTAACACTGAGCTGTTTGTGGGGACCTATCGGCAATTTTCGATGCCTACAGAGGGTAGATACTTCGATTTAAAGTGTAAAAGAATAGAAGACTCTAGTGGGAGATGCAAAGTTTTAATATGACGATGTATATCTTTAAGGGAGTTTGAGAATCAAATCCAAGGTGAAGATTGTTAGGATTGTGTCTTTGATTCTTTGTATAACTTCATGAGAATTAGATAGGGTTAGAGATCTATCATGATTAGGAGATTGAGTCTCATCATGATTAGGAATTTGAAACTTATTCTAATTAGGAAGTTAGGCTAGATTTTCCTATATATATTCTTCTATTATTGGAGAAAAACAAAGCAGAGGAGAGAGATTCAAATTCTTGTAATTTAGGGTTAGCAGGGGGCGTAACTTGATTCAAGAATATTGTGCGAGAAGCGATTGTTTCGTAGTCTTTATTCGTGCAAAATATTATAATATTTGGGAGAGGGTTTCACAGTCTTTGTCTATTTAAAAAATTGTAAGAATAAGACTTTGGAAATAATATGAGAGTTGATTATGTATGTGAGGTTGAGACATTGAAATACGAGAGTTGAGTGGTTTCTCTTGTAGTTCTCATTGATACATAGTGGATTTCTCATATTGTTGCCCGTGGACGTAGGTCGAAGTTGGTCGACCGAACCACGTAAATCTCGGTGTTCTTTTTTTTTATTGATGTTGTTTTCTATCTTATTGATTATGAGTTAGCTTCCGAGTTGCACAAATCGTAATAGTCGGGAAGGGATCAAGACTAATCCTAGCCGAGTGTTTCATTGGTTATCAAACGTAGCCTAAATTTGGAGGAAAAAAATTACGAAAGGCCAAGGTACTTTATATTTCCAAACTTGCTGATGGTTAAACTAGGATAAAAGAATTTTTTTGGCAGGAACAAAGCTCACGAAATCAAGTTATGAAATCACGTGCTACGGAACGCCAAGTCAAACAATGTTGTACGACTTCAGAAATCTAATATCCTCTGACAAAGTTCGATTTCTAACGGCTGTTTAATATTTATTTTATTTTCCTTCACCTCTTTTTCAAAAGGGGTAAACTGGTAATTTAGTCAAAAGCTCTGGAAAAAAAGATCGTAGCAGAAATATAAATCTTATTCTTCAGAGACGTCATTTGGCTCGTTTAGTCGTAATAAGATTCTTTGTTAATTTTAATTTTAATTTTTTTTGTTTCCTATTTGTGCTCTAAAGATTGCATCTTTGATGGAGCTATGTATCTTCAATTCATTTCCTTTATTATATTTTTTATTGATAATTTAATGATGATCGAAATAAGATTTTAGTGTATGAAATCTTTTCTGGGTTGTTGGTAGTATTTTGTTTGATTTACTAAAAATGTTTTCTTTGGCTATGTTTACAGATATAAACCTGCTTTTGATTTGTATAAAAAAAAATCATGAACAATTTATATTGAACACGTCGCTTCAAAATTTAATTGCTGATGCGGCTTGAGGATTATAAATTTATATTTTGACGGACCTCTATATTTGGAATTAACCCTCATGTCCTATTTTGGGTGAATTGGGATTGTTATAGGGTTAATTCCCACCTTTAAACACCGCCACGTCAGAAAATGTGTGCCACATCAGCAGCTAAAAAACAGTTTAAGTCACCACGTGTCACGCACGTGACGAGCTCTCGCCGGAAAACTGGTCGCCGATGAGAAAAAAGGCCTTATTGTTAAGTTGAATTAATTAAAATACTTTAAAACATGTTTGCCTAATTAAAATATCTTCTTGATAAATGGGATGGAATTAAAACACCAATATAGGTATTTAGCCTATCAAAATGATAGCTCACGCCTTCTGCACGCGGGAGCAACACCAAAAGGGTGAACATAGTTTGAAAATTGTTATGAGCGAAAAATTGGCCCACGTTTCAAACCTTTAACTCTTGCTTAGACAGCTAATTGCATTTGGGCCAAAGGCCCATATGATTGGTAGTCCATTTGACACCCAGATTAAAAGTCCATTTCCTTTACATAGCATCCGGGCATTGAGGCCGAATATATCTTAATTAAGGATCCGAGGCTCTTTATAAGTTCCTGTTAATTTGTCATCGACGAAGTAGAAGTCTAACGAATCGAAATCAAACAGAATGTTGGTCAAAAATTGAAAATTTGCTTCATTTTATTTCCAAATTACATTATGTTCATGAAATGAGAAGTGTCAGATTACATTTTGTTCGTTTTATTTTCCCTGAAAAATGCCCTTTTTTCCCACTGCTCAAGAAAAGCGAATGACGTCTCAGCTATAACTGTAAGTTCAATCTTTTTTTTCACTTAGGGCCTGTTCGTTTGCCTTAAAAAAATGGGAAATCAAAGAAATAGAAAAATATTTTTAAGAAAAATAGGTTTTTGAATTGTTTGGTTGGCTAAAAAAAATGGAAAATCAAAGAAATGAAGATGAGACGAGATGAGTTGTCACATTATTGGATGATGTGAGTGATTTTTTAAGAAAACTAGTTTTGATGTTGTTCGGTTGACCAAAAAAATAAGGAAATGAATTATAAGAAACATATTTCCTGTAGTTTTGTGTTTTCTTTTGTTTGGTTTATTCTAAAAAATAAGAAATGAAATGAGATGAGATTAGTTGTCATTGTATTATTGGGTGATGTGAAGAAAGATTAAGAAAAGTGTTTTCACAACTTTTTGGAATGAAAACAAAGAAATGAAATGTTAATGAGATGAGGTAAATTGTTATAATATTTTATTCGATGATGTGAGTGATTTGAAATGATGAAAAGAGATGAGTTGAGTGATGTTTGGATGAAAATAATATTTTATTAGATGTGATGGATGAGTGGTTAGATGAAAATAATATTTTATTAGATGTGGTGGATGAGTTGTTAGATGAAAATAATATTTTATTAGATGATGTGGATGAATTATTGGATGAAAATAATATTTTATTGGATGTTATGGGTGAGTTTTAAGGATGAAAATGGAAGAAATGGATTATTTTAAGATTTCCACCTTTTCCATTTTCATTTGTTGGTTTTTAGGAAATAAACGAACAGGCCTAAACACCAAGTCACGAAGTCACGTGCAATATTGCTGCTCTCTGTCCAAGCATGTTGTAGGATTCACCAGCCTAAACACCATCTGACCAGTTCAAGCTATAATGACTGTTTTAATCCTCGCTTCATTTCACTTTCCCCTTTGCGTAAAGGGGTATAATCGTAATTTGCAGATCGCCTGGAAAGGAGAATTGCAGCAGAAAAATAATATATATAAATCTTAATAATAATCAGAGGCTTCCTTTGGGCGTTTTTTAACTGATGGCTGAAGGCTGGAAGGGGAGCGGCAGCTCATTTGCAAGTGAGATTTATATTTATTTGTTAATTTCTCAGTTTCCCACCCTTCTGTGTGCCCTTTAAAGATTGCATCTTTGATCAAACCCTGCATCTTCAATTTTTTTTTTTTACTTCTTTGATAATTTGATGGTGGCGATCGAGAGAAGCTTTTGGGGTTTGATACCTAAAAGGAATCACATCTTTGATCAAACCCTGCATCTTCAAAATTTTCATTTTCTTGATAATTTTTTTTCATTTTCTTGATAATTTCATGAGTTGTAGGTCACCTGTGTTCTCACCTTCGGATGTTGTAGATGTGATTCCTTTAGGTTTCGAATTTAAAGATACTCATGTTAGGTCAGTGATAATAATGACATAAAAGGATATAAATTCCTATAAAAAAAAGAAAAAGGACAAGTAAAAGAAAACGGTTCATCATAAAGTGTTCAATTTGCAAGCATTTTTTTTTCCTTTATGACAAAATCATAGACAATTTGTAGTGCCCTAAAGATTGGCATTAGAGAATAAAAGATCATCGATTATCTGACTTTCATTCGATGTTTAAAAGTTTAATTCTGATCATTAATTATAACACTATATTTTTGATACACTAAGCCTATGGAGAAGTGTTGGAAAGAGGTGTAGATCAAACTCACCTCCGGCGACGAAGAGCT
>BQKN01047362.1:0-11855 GCA_022839385.1 Asparagus kiusianus | reverse complement strand
CCTTTTAGGTTTGTTAAGGAGTGGTTAGATGTTTATTTTATTTCACTTTGTCCTTTTTCTTTAGTGAGCTGATGGATGGTTCCCCTTTTTATAGGATGACAGGAACCAATTCATCTTCCAATTCATCATCTACCCCGTCCAGCTCTATGATTTCTGTAGACAGCTCCTGAGAACCCAGCTTAAGAGACTGGGGATATACTTCTGATGAAACTGACCCAAGCTTGATAGTAGATAGCCATATGACCCCAGATACATCAGAGGTCAAGCCTGTAGAAGTTATTATGATAGATTCATCAGAATCTGTGGTTGATCATGCTGAAGACGAGGACATAGTAGTAGAAGTCTATGTAGCACGGACACGGATCCGACACGGCCATCCAACACGCCGACACGAGACAAATCCTAAAAAAATACATAGGATACGTGTGTTCCACACGTGTGTCCGACACGGACACGACACGACACGGCTTCATATTATGCGTGTCCGTGCTTCATAGGTAGAAGTTATTCCAGTTGACTCGTCACCTTCAGAAATCATTATAATTTCATCCGATCCCTCTGATGTGGAGCCCCTTGTAGCCCAAGTTCCTAGTGTTGACCAAGGACTTGCCCCCTCTGAGGGTGAGTCGAATACCCTGGGGATTAGTCCAGACCTCGATCTAGAAGGATGGGTGACCCCGGGGAAGTTTTTCAGGGAACGCGTGATTGAGGACAAAACATGCTGAAAAGACATGTGGTGGTTTGTGAGGCCAGTCCATCAGATCTAATAGCGTTTCGACTCCGGGATTTCGGGACAAGGCGTTACAAATGGTATTAAAACAAAGCCAACCGGAATTGTGAGAGCTAAGTGTCATGCGACGCAAAGTGCTACGTCGAGAGGGCGGGAGCCACCTCTTGAGACCGTAGGAGCCACCTCTAGAATCTCACACAAATGGTACGGTCTTGAATGATATGATTTGGCACAACGAGGACGTTACGAGTTTAAGTGGGGGAGTTTGTAATACCCTAACCCTTGAGAGGGTGATGTGATCTATGTAGCACGGACACGGATCCGACACGGCCATCCGACACGCCGACACGAAGCAAATCCTAAAAAATACATAGGATACCTGTGTTTGACACGTGTGTCCGACACGAACACGACACGACACGGCTTCATGTTATGCGTGTCCGTGCTTCATAGGATGTGATTAGTATTGATAGATTTGATTGGAATGCTTATACCACCAAGATGCATCTTTTTTTCGGGAATCCAACTCTTAGAAATTCCAAAGTTAAGCGTGCTTGACCTGGAGAAATTCTAGGATGGGTGACCCCCTAGGAAGTTTTCCAAGGAGCGCGTGAGGACAAAACGTGCTGAAAAACATGTGATGGTTTGTGAGGTCAGTCCATCAGATCTAATAGCGTACCGACTCAGGGATTGTGGGACGGTGCGTTACACTAACAGCACCTCTTCAACTTCTTCTCTTCAACTTCTTTTTAGTGACCAAATGTTCCTCTTCAACTCATATTCTTCGTTGTCACTCTCTCTAAATTCAAATGCCAGCGAATAGTTGTCAAGTTGATCTGACCATCATCGAGTACCAAATAGCAGATCTGGCTTCTTTGTGGATTCTGAAGATGCCTTAGTCTAAGAATCTAAGGATCGAGGAGATTGGATTTGGGTTATTAGGTTCAATTTGGATTATTTGGTCTAAAAATTTAAACTTGATTGCCAAATTAACCCCACTTTTGGCTTTATTAGGCTCTCACGTGGGCTAAAATGTTAACCAAATTTGTCCATGCCGTTTGGGTGCATATCCACACACCCAATATGTAACAAACACGGGTACAGGACCTTCCCCACCGTGTCGGGGTAACATAGTCTACGACTCAAGTGTAACATCGACAAGTTGATTTTAGCAGTGGTTTGAGCCAAACGATGTGTTACACTCAGTGGGTCCTACGGCTTGAACTCGCCAATAGGCCTGCGAGCCCAAGGCATGACAAATGGTATCAGAGCAGTTGACAGCCGAAAGTATAGAGCTAAGTGCTACACCGCGTGAGCGTAGTGGAGCCACCTCTAGAGTCCACATCGCCTGGTGATACTGGGATGTGCCAATTGTCATGTCGCAAAGAGGAAGTTGCCTTTGTAAAGTGGGGTGATGTGATGCCCCAAGTGTGAATAGTCCCATATTAGGAAATGAATGAAAATTTTAATGGCTTAAATAGGTAAGCCTAGGGCTCAAGTATAAAATAGGCTAGTCGATTTTGGCAATGGTTTGAGCCAAACAACGCGTTACACTCAGTGAGTCTCACAGCTTGTACGCGCCAACAGGTCTGGGGCGTGACAACACTATGCTAACAACACTATTCAGGTGCTTGGCAAATGATTTTTTATTGACAGATATTATTCGTCTATATTCCTTACTCGGTTACTCATTATTACGACAATGAGAAGGCAAGGATATTTTTTGGGATATTTCTTTCCGTTGCCATGTGTTTTTGGAATCAGACCATATAAACTGAAGCTCATAAGCTTTTATAGTTGTAGATCTGCACTGGATTTTGGAAATTCAACTCGAAATTTCGCTACCTTTCTTTCCAATAAGATAGTTTGAGCCTCGACAGATTGCTGGCGATTAGAATGCTTGAAGAATTTCTCCCACAGAAGTATAGTATTCCTTAAAAAAAGTAACACTTGTTCAACTTGAGTATATTAGATCTGCTAGGTTCTAGGTCATTGTCCTATGTCTGAATCCTTTAATATCCTAAGAATGAAACATATACACCAAAGTAAAGTGTTCTGCTAGTTAAGGGGGAAAATGTACACTGAAAATAAAAGGAAGAGACATTTTAATTTTAAAGGACAGATCTGTAGATTTGCTAAGAGAGGATATAGTATAACTAGAGAGAAGGGGGGGGGGGGGGGGGGGGTGAGCGAAAGAGGGGGAAGGAGGGAGGGAGGGGGGCAAGGGAGGGACTTCCATTTATTAGTTAAATATACCTGCAGCTATTTCGCCACCAGGCCCAGCAATTTGTAAACCTGACCCTTCTTTGCCATCTTTATCTGCCTGACCTGATTTTTCCTTCATTGATTTCAAGCTACCTCCTATCTGTTGTGATCCAGGCTGAGGACTTGTTGCCTAATGAACAATCAAAAATAGTATTGGTAAAAATTGCCAGGTACCAGAAAATTGCAAAACAAAGTAAAAATTAATTTATCCTACAAAATACAACTATATACAAGAAAGAAGTAAAAATCACTTCATCCCAGAAAATAAAACTAAAAACTCACTCTATTTAAAATGGCCTGCTCAGCCTCATTTGCCTTCTTGGATGATCGAGTTTTTACTTCTTCTTCACGACGCTGCCTTTCCACTCTGGTAAGAGGATTAAGGACAGTCACATGTGATACAGATAGAACTAACATTTCAGATTGCACTTTTATAAATTATGGGCATGACTGGAACTGTGAACATAGCAACAATGTTGAATGTGGAAACTGTACTTATCATAACATAATAAAAATGATCCAACCTGGTCATTAATAGAGGTAAGCCACTCAAACATAATATTGGTTCATGGTACCAGCTTCACTAAAGTCCAGATCCAGTTGAGAACACATTTTTGGCAGATTAATAGCAAAATAACTAAGAAAACTGCTCTGCCTTAAAGCATAGTGTAAGATGGAGTTTGGTACAGTGACAAATACTTTAAAATGGGCCATTAGAATAGTTATTGTTTCCCTATTTCCTTCCTACTCTTCTTATCTGACTCGTACCCTTATCAAGATGTGATTGCAACCTTTACAATAATCCATTATCTTTTCTCACACGCTCAATAAGCTCACGCTTTCCAGTAGATAGTTTGGTCGCTATAAGCCTATGCTGATCCTTATCTTTCCGTGCACAATCTACTCACTATAAATTACTTTGTTGCCTTTTCTAATGCATAACATGTTTGATCCTCCATGGTAAATACATACAAGTGCTTCTTCCTATATGACCATGTTATCTTTATTAAGCTCCGCTAATGATGGCATGTTATTATTGCTTGCATCATCTAGTCCTCTTTGTACATCTACATCTTTTCGCTGGCCTCGTGCTCCGTATATCCCTTCTTTATGCAAAAACAAAAAAAAAACTTATCTTTCTTCTTCAATTTACTCTTAGTTAAGTATAAAACAGCTTCTCAAATTATTAAATGAACCGTTCTCTATTAATATCAAAATAATAATCACTTTTTTTTTAGAAATAGAAGGAAAAAACATACTGTAATGACTTTGTTCATATCTGGATATACAATAAAACAACAAAATATATCTAGGAACCATGTGGGTAGCAGTTTCAACAATAAGACAAGTGTTTCAGCAGGAAAAAACAAACCAACCTCCTCTGAACTAAGCGAATGAAGTGTTGAGGAGGAACAAAGGCACGTTCCATATCAACTAATGCAACCACCATCTTTTTGGCCTCATTTTTAAAAGTTTCTAAAGCAGAAGATGCAATAGCAATAACCTTGCAAATAAGAAACTTTAAAAAGTTAGTTTTCAGTCAACAACTTACAGGAAGATTCTAATGATACTTCAAATTAGTGACAGATATGATGATAATCTTGGGTTGTTCGGTTTAAATCCACTGATTAGCTGCTCATTCAAATCTAATGAGAAGCCATCCCAATTGGAAATTAATTCGGTCCAGGTTAATCTACATCACTATGAGCACCTAAAAAATGAAAATATTTTGAGTTTTTTGCCCATGTACCAAGAAGCCTCAAAATCTAGCTAAAAAGAAAGTTGCATAGAAAGGCTTAAAATTTTTCAAACCACCAAACATAGATTTTAAATCAGAATCAAAGGTTTGGATTCTCAATTTGTGTGCCCTGTAAGTCTAAGAAACTTGCTAATTTGGCTCTTAATTTTTTAGCTACTTGATGCACAGACAACGAAAAAAATGAAGTCATATGATTTGTATTTAAGGTGTTATATAAATAATCCTAAATAGAATAAATTGGAATTTGACTGGCCTGCCAATGGATTTGAAGGTTAGGGATTCTTCTCAATATCCTTCCCAAGGAAAACCAATTTCAGTTTGATGATAGGTATGTGTATGCATTGAGTGGCATAGCAATGAGAGAAACAAAAAAAATGCATGTTTACCTCATTCTTAAAAGGAGGATATCTTCCGAGGCCTGGTGTAGCTTTTGCAGCAGCAGAAACTATTTCTATCAGAACACGGTGCACCTGTCCAAGAGATAAGAAAGAATGAAACATAGAAAAGCAAAAGGCACGAACTGATTGTAGATACTGCTAGAGAAGCCTTGAAAAAATAGGATTGGATTCATATTTCAGAACAAAACAATTAGACACATGATAATGAATATTAAGTGCCATCCAAAGGATAAAATAGTAATATAAATCTCTAAAAAAGAAAATATGATTCAAAGATGTTTTTTTAATTATGTTATACTACATACTAAATTTATCGGAGATGAACAGTGTTTAGCTACAGTTTATCTTTAATAACTCATCGTATAAAATGGAATAGGGACAAAAAAATGTCTAGCTTTGGTTATAAAACTGGCCACAGTTGTTTTCCGGTTTTTTTCCTTTTTCACTTATAGACCCAAAGTTTTTACCCCATTTATTTTGAAACCCACCTACTTAAATCCTATTTTAGTTTTTTTTTCTTTTACTAATAAACTCAAAGTTTACCGTCTTTATTCTGAAACCCACCTACCTTAAAAAATTCAATATTAATCCCATAAATCTTTCATATTTTGAAATTGATCCCTAAAATCATGAAATTTGCTATTAGGTCTCATAATTTTCCAAGTTATTCAAAATTGGTCCCTCGACTCCTTCAAATTATTAAAACTGCTAGTGTGTCCCTTAATTATTAAGTTATTTTGAAATTAGTCCCTCCGACTAAGAGTAGAGGCAACAACTAGAGAGATTAATTTGTAAAAGGTCACCAGAATTAGGGGACCTAATAACAATTTCAATGATTTGAGGGACTAATTTCAAAATAACTTTAGAATTTGCAAGCACAATAGTAATTCCAATGATTTCAGGGACTAATTCAAAATATGTAAGATTTAAGGGACTAATATTGAAATATCCTTTAAAAAAGGTTTTTCTAGCTATGTACCCAAACTTTTATCCTCTTTTTTTAGCTATAAACCCAAAGTTTTATCTTGTTTATTTTATTTCTAAATCCAACAACTTCTTCCTAAAAGGTCTTTTGGCTACTAAATTCTAAAAAAATTGCCAACATCTACTTTTGAACCCAATTACTTTGAAAATCATTCTTAAACCAGAATACTCCATCGAATTATTTTTAAACTCATTTTTTATTTTAACTTGATAATGGCATAAGGTGCTATATTTACCTATAACTTGCTATATTTTCTATAACTTGCTATATTTTTTCTAAGTGATTAGGTGTATGATATAAAGGCTAAATTGCACTTAAATACCTATAGTTTCCCCTACTTTGCACTTATATAGCCCCACTTGTTCTTCGCAGCACTTGTATATCCTATAGTTTTTAAAACTTATACTTATATACCTTCACTTTTTTATGACAAAATTTAATTACCCTAAAATTTTTAAAACTTGCACTTAAATACCTTAAATTTCTTAAATTTTGCAGTTAAACACCCTTAGTTATGCCAACTTTGAGGGTTTTTAAGTGAGTTTTAAAACTTTTAGACAATTTATGTGCAAGTTCTAAAAACTTTTGGGTATTTAAGAGCAAGTTTTAAAAACTTTAGTGCATATAAGTGCAACCATAAATAAGTAAGAGTAATAAAAACTTTAGGGTATATAAGTGCTGACAAAAAAGTGAGGGTATATATGCGCAGCATAGTTGAAACTATAAGGTATTTAAGTGCAATTAAGCCTGAAATAAACCACAAATGTTTAACCAATATATTTTGGCTGTTTTCACGCTAATGATGCTGCATCCTGAATGTAGGTATATCTTTTGCCTATAAACGCAAAATCTTACACTCATTTATTTTTAAACCCAGTCACTTTCCAAAAAGGAATTTTACCTATAAACGGAAAGTTTTGCCGCCATTTACTTTTAAACCCACCAACTTCCTGAATCACCTTAGATATAACATACTTGAAATAAATAACTTTAACTGCTTAGTATGTTAGTAGATTGGTATTGGTGTAAGTTGCTATATATTTTTTTAACTTGCTATATTTTTGTTTAAAGTTGGTGGATGTATAGTGTATTTTTAAACCAAAATGCTTAAAGTATTTTCTTTTGCCTTTTTTTACACAGATGCTCAGCATCGCGTGGGTTAATTTTACTAGTTAATTACTGATATTATTAAGATTTTTAAAATATTCTACATATAAAACTCTATAAATAAGCATTATTTATCATTAAATTTAAATCATTACAAATAATTCAAGAAATGCATGAAATATCTGTCTGTCCACTCTACTCCATAAGTAAAATACTATAGTAGTCAAAAGGAGAGGACAGTGTCTACATACACATGAGTCATGACAGCCCCATGCAGGACATTCTGCTGGACTCCACTCTAGCATAAAAGAAAGAGAAGATATCTCGCTAGTATTAACAGTGGATGCAATAAAATTCTTTCTTCCTTTGGTGGACCCACAACTTGAGTAAAAGAAGAGAGACATACAGGACGAGAAGATTGTCACTCCACTTCAAAAATCTACCATATAACGAAATGCATTCCTTTCTATTTGTATACAAACTCAGAAAGGATTGCAAGGAAGTACTTTTCTGATAAATCTTGCATGTTCAAGGCTGTTTGTATTGGGTTTAAAAGTTTCTTGCACATGCACCCACTAGAATGTTAGTACATTATAGAAACAACCCTATTCTTGACCCAATAAGGAAGTTCATGTGTTTTCTCTTTCTGAATAAAATGCAAGAGGAAGAAAATAGAAGATGTGGTAAGATATGCATTCTTAAAAATGGGCACATCATATATTATACAGAAGCAGGTAAAACTACACTTCATATGGTGCAATTACCTCATCCACACAAAGGCGTGATGGTTCTTTGGCAAGGTCAAGTACTCCTTTTATCAAAGACCTCAAACCTTTTTCAGGAGATACAAGATAAGGTTGATAGCCATCAGCCTCCAGAACAACCTGAAAGATAGAGGGGACCCAAGAGAAAACATCTGTAGAACAGTAATGTAGTAAAGATAGAGGAGCTGGGTAATGATAAGGCAACAGAAATTACCCTTTTGACATTTTTTATATCAAAATGCTTATCCAATGGCAGTTGCTTGATCCTGTTAGGAAAGTTTCCCTCAAAACTAGCAACAACTTTCCAACCCCCACACTGTACCATGTTTGGAAGAAGGGGGGAAAAGTTAGCAACCTTGGTCATTATAGAAGACTACGGCTGTACAGCATATAGACTATAGAGATAAAAAGTAACGTGGTTTCTGGAATGAAAAAGTAGTGTATAAAAGACTAAAAGTATAGGCCACGGAAATGCACCAGGTCTAGAAGGGATTGGACACAATAATTCTAGATTCCGCAAATTCTAGCAGACTGCACTGACCTCACCAGTGGCAATGTGCTGGAGGAACATATCCTCGAACTCTCTGCAAAGCTGCAGCGCAATCGCTCTTGTACCTTCAGCAGTCTGCGTTATTTGTCCACCAAGCCTAACCAACTCACTCTGCACTGACTGAGACTTGCCCTGTAACCTGCAGAATTAACGCAAACAAAGGGAAGCTTAATTGTTACCAATTCTACCAACGAAGTCAGCGACTATTTGTTGAAATAGTCACTTGTCTCTTATTTGTAGCTTATTCTAATAAATGTTACTACCAAAGTGAAGTTAGCTATAATTTGTTAAATATAATGGAATATTATTGGACAAATCTCTTGAACAAATTAATCAGTAATTGCATTATAGTATACATTGCCAGCATTCTATACGTAAGCAGAGAACTGCAACTAGTGACTAATGAATGTATAGAAAATGATAGAAATTAAAGACTGAAGAACAAAAGTTAAACAACAACAACAAAAACAACAAATCCTTTATCCAAATTTTTTGAAGGACATAAATTAAGAGAGGATAAAAAGAGAATTACCCAGAGAGGAGATTTGGCAGCCTGACTTTCATCCGGTTACGTATCTGGGTAGCAACAGTGTCTACTAAAGATATTCTACCAAGCTTGCTTTGGGGGGCTCCAGTCAGTATAGATCTTAGACTTTCAGTCTCTGCCCTCCAAGCAGTTTCCAATGAATTTTCAGTGCCAACTGAACCACCTTGTGCTGAAGCAATTGAAACAGATTGCCCAATTAAAGCAACCCAAGGAATATCAGATGCTTTTGGCGGCCCCTGATTCAATAAAAGGGCCTGACAAGCAGCAAGAGCTTTTTGATCTCCAGCTGCTTGGTCAATTTTGCTGATAACACCAATTGTTCTGGTCCCTAAGACAAGGAGATAATTACTCATCACTAACCATGGTCAAAATTAAAGGTATTAGAGCAGGATGAGAAGGAAAAAAGAGAAGTCTTTTGCAAGATAAAGCAACTTTAGTAGACAATAAAAACCTTCCGCATCATATTCCTTAGCCAGTCTAAGAGCTCTAGAGGATGAAATTTCAGGTGCCTGGGCAGCTGGTATGATAACCAACAAAATTGCATCATTGCGTGCAGCATAGTCACTGACCTGAAACAAGACATAGGACACTGTTGCAATGTGCACAACCAAAAACAAGTAAAATGGCCAACCACATAGAAAGAACATAAGACTCGGTTCAAGGATCAACTTTAGCCAGAAGAATCCAGCAACACAAGCAAATAATAAAAACTATATTTAAAGAACCCTAATAATTATATGAACAACCATAAGACAAAAGGATACATTTAATAACTACTCACCATAGAGTCATCTATGCCCCGCTGGTCTAACCCAGGAAGATCAATTAATTTTAAAGGAGGAGCTGGAGAAAACAAACATATATTTCAGATAACTTCCATAAAAGATTGAAATACTCGTATAAGAATGCATATGCAATTTTCTTCTAGACGCGCACATAAAATACAGCTTCATAATGCTGACGTAAGCAGCAGTTTCTATGAAAAAGTAGGGCTCCTTTATGACAAACTTCATTTAGGATCAAATTAAAACATACATGATTTCCAAAAACCCAAAGAGCATTTTCTTTCTTTTTAAACTATATCAGAGGAGCATGTCTCATAAGGTCATTGGTTTAAACCTCATCACTGATGTTACAAATATTATCAAACTCATTACATAGTTTACTCTCTAAGCCCCTTGCAAGTGGCCTGATTTATTATAATATTTCCAACCCCCTTGTCTTTTTGGTATCTTACTTGAGTATTCCAGGCTCAGCCTTTTGTAGAGACTGTTTCTTATTACCACGGTCAATCATCTCTTCTAATTACCATGGCGGTTAATGTCGGCATAGTTTCTTAACTAATATGTTAATATCATCATCTAATGCCAACGAACAAAGTGTCAAAGTGAGAACAATCAACGAACAGAAGGATACCTTCTAACAATAGACTTGCTAAAATAACTAAGTCACAGACCTGTACTAGTTCGCAACTTTAAATTGATCTCATTGCCTCGGCTCTTTCCCGAGCCCTTGCTCAGCATATCTTGAAGAGAACGCCGAAGAGAACCTACACAACACGAACAAACACAACAAACAAACAAACTTACACTACAACCCAAAACACCTCCAATCTCAATTCTCCACAAACAAAGAGAAAGATATCTCACTTGCAGAAACATCCTGAGTTTTTCCCCCAGATAACAAAACAATCGATTTGCTGCTCACCGAAGGATCTCTCTGCAGATCAATGCTGATGGGGGCTCTCGTGGCCCCATTCTCTCCCGTTGGCTACAATACAAAAATGTGGTAAAAATAGAAACTTTGCACATTGAAAATTACTCAAAGATGTAATGTTTAAAGGCCGAACCAGGACGGGATGGCCGATCAAGCTGTTGAGAACTGCGGATTTGCCGGCGCCCTGAAACGAAGCAGAATTGGGATGAAATTGTGCTGAAAAAACGAAGGAATCAATGGATCGAGGGTTTGGAGACTTACGACATTGCCGAGGGCAACGGCATTGAGGAAAGTGGAGCTGCGTTTGCTAGAGGGGGCGTTTTCATCAACGTCCTCGTCGGCGAGAACGGCGGCGGCCTGAAGCATGGATTCTGAGAGCTTGATGAGCTCCTCCATGGCCTCCATGGCTCTCTAAGCGAAGAGAATGGAGATCTGTTGATGTTGGATTTGGATCTGAGCGAAATGAGGGAGGAAACTTGGGAGGAAATTTTGAATGCGAAGCTCCGGGTAAATTTGAGGATGATGATGACGTGGCAACGAGAGGGGAGAGTTTAATTAAGAAGGGGGAGAGAGGGAATTAGATCAACGTAAACACGTACCGTCCATTAGTTGATTTCTCATTAGTTAATTAGTGTGGTCGGAAGTTTGGTTTATTAATTTATTAACCGAGTTTCTAATTTTGGCTACTGGGGTCCGAGAGGAGGGCGCGCCTTATTTTTTTTGTGTTATTTGCATATACACCCTTTACATCACAGGTATTGCCAAAATAAACCTTAATCTTAGCGTTTGCAAAACTGCCCCTCGAATCATCAACTTCGTAAAAAAATATCCTTAAAATCAACGAACTATCAACTTGGTGTTAAAAGTTTGACTAATTTGTTGATAATTTGTACGTTATGATTATGAATTAGCTTATCAAAGCTGATGATTATTTACTCTTAAGGATAAAGGTTTACTAAATTGATGATTTAACGGGTAGTTTGTAAACACCGAGTTTAGTGGGTATTTTTGCAAATACCCCATGATATATATAT
>BQKN01047358.1:0-16028 GCA_022839385.1 Asparagus kiusianus | reverse complement strand
CCACTGCTTGGGTGCGATTTGTTGGCTTCGTCGCCTCGTTAACCCGCTCCGTTGCGTATGGCTTGGCTTCGGCGTTAGCGGGATAACGGTCGTGCTTGGATATGTCGCTCGATGGTCCGTTTGTTGAATTGGCGTCGTCGAGCTGTATTGTGGGACCTATAGGCAATTTTATACGCCTACAACGCAGAGTTGAGGTCTCTGAAATCGATGCAGATGCGGATCTTACCGTTTTTCTTCAGCACTGGAACAATGTTAGCCACCCAGTCGGGGTGCTGTTCCTCTCTGATGAAGCCGGATTCGATGAGCTTCTTTACTTCGGCCTCGATCGTCTCCATGATCTGGGGGCGAAACCGCCTTTGCTGCTGCTTGACTGGCTTGGCGTCTAGGCTGATGTTGAGGCGATGTGTGGCGATCCGCGGATCCAAGCCAGGCATGTCCTCATAATTCCATGCGAAGACGTCGATGTATTCCCGTATGAGGGCAATGAGGTCCTCCTTTTCTTGAGGAGGCAGGCTACCACTGATGAATATGGGCTTGGGACTCTCGTCAGTGCCCATGTTCACTTGGAGGATTTTGTCCTCGGTGGGCGGTTCCCTTTGCTCGAAGCGACTACTCCACTGGGCGTTAACGTGGCGATCCCACGTCTCGTCATAGAGTGGAAGTTGTTCATCTGTCGCCATTTCGGCGGGATCCATCGTAGCCATGTTGATTGTAAGGCTGTCGAACAGATCCCTCACGCTGATATCCGAGTCCCACGCCGAGGTAACCGATGATTGGTCCCCCGAGTATGCATAGTCGGAATCTTCGTTGACACAGAAATATAGTTCTGACGAGGAGGAGGAGTAGCCTAAACCTCTCCTAGTCCGGTTGAAATAATTCGAGGGTTTCCCCTTAGGTACGTAAGCAGGTCGGATGACCGTCTTGCGTCCTCGGCCGTAATTGAGGCCTTCCAGACGAGTGAGGTCGTATCCCATGTCGCTCATTATGCGTCTCGCAATTCGACTGTATTACGAAAACTGGGGTGCTGGGTCTTCGTCTTTGGACTCGTCCCAGAGCGTGCGCAAGGGGCGATCGATCCGGCCGAAAATAATATCTTTTCGATATTTATTTCGGGCCGGCACAACAAATACAGCTCGCGATGAGTCAATCGGCTGCCCCCTCGCGGCGTACAACGAGCGTACCGGAGTGTGTAGGGAAGGATCTTGGTAGAGCTCCGACCATAGGTCGTTGGGTTCATCATCCTCAGACGTAGAACAAGACGACACATAAGCAAAGTCGGATTTTTCATTGACGACAATCTTTCCCGCCTGAACAGCGTTGGTTACACGATGACTCTCATAACCAATTACAATTGACTCGAAATCGTTTAAGATTAGATTGTCGCCGTACTCAGGCTTGCTGTCCGCCTCGTTGCCGCTTTCCGGCTCCTCAATCGGCGGTTCGACGGGGTCTTGATACAGCAGAGAGTCGGTGAAATAGTTTTCGACACCTTTAAAGGGCTGTCTGTCGGCCACTACAGTCTTCACACGCTCATAGTCGTCCACGTACTTCAAGCATTGATGAAGGGTGGATGGGACTATTCGGTTGCCATGGATCCACGGGCGTCCTAGGAGCATGTTGTAGGAAGGCTCGGCATCGATGACATAGCAGGTCACCTCCGTCTTCATGTCGCCTATGCGGCATTTCAGGCGGATTTTGCCCAGCGGCCGCGTCCCTGTGGCGTTAAAGCCAAAAATGATAGTGGTGGTCGAGGACAGGCGCTTTGGCGGTATCCCCAGGTGTCTAATTAATTTCAGGGGCACAATGCTCAACGCAGAACCCGGGTCGACTTGGATCCGGTCCACCCTCGCCGAGCCGACATATCCCGTGAAATACAGGGGTCGATCATGCGATGTGCTCTTGATGAGCATGTCCTCGGGGGTGAAAGTGATGCACGGGACCCGCCTCTCGGAGACTTGGCAGCAAGTCGTGCATTCTCGTTCCGCCTCCGTCTCTTTTGAGAAGTGGGTTGAGAACGCCTCTGAGTCCGCCAACGCCTCTTGCAGGGCTTCGCGAGTGGACCTGGACAACCGGAGGAGGTCGTACATGGTGATTCGCGCCGGGATGCTTTTCAACTGTGCGAGCACGTTGAACCGGAAAGGTTAGCGACTTGAGCTGGGTGCATCTGGATTGGGAGGGGTTGTGGCGGTTGGCCTCGCGGGAGGTCTTACCGCATTTTCTACCCTCGCGGGATATTCTTTGGTGAAATCCCTTCCCGTCATCATGGCGAAGACGTTGGCGTCCTCCTCTGAATCGGTCAAGGCGGCTACCACTATGTCATTTGTGTCTGGGGTGGCATAGATGACGTTGCAGTGTTTTCTCCTTGCTTCCTTCGGAGACTTTGTAGTCCACTGTTCATCGTTGAGGAGATCTGGGTGAACCCACATTATCTGCCCCGATGGCAGGGTCTGCGGGACTAAGCCCTTCTCTCGCTGGTTGTGAGGATCGTCATTGGTGATCTTCAGAATCGCTTTGGGGATAGGAACTACCCCTGCCGGAGCTTGGACTTCGGGGAGATTTGTCCCAAAGCTCAAGGTGATCATGTTTGTGGTCACCTGCTTCTGGACCTTCTCCTTCTTCAGGACCCCTGCGTCGTAAAGGGCCTGGAGTTTGTCCTTGAGGACGTAGCATTTGGTCGTGTGGTGACCGAGGAATCTGTGATAAGCACAGTAGGCCGGGTCACCGGTCTTGTCTGCTTCCTCAGGCTTCGTAGCCTCAGGCAGCTTGATTCGACCACTCTTGAGCAGAGTATCGAGCGTTGCCACCACCTGGTCCTCTTTGAAGTCATACTACCGCGGGGGGCGTTGTTCAAATTGCCTAGGCTTCGGCCTTGGAGCAGTCTTAGGCGCTGGGGCAGAGTCAAAAGCCATGATCTCCTTTCCTCTTGTTCGAGGGGAGTTCTTTGGCACAGCCGGCTCTGCGGCTCCTTTCTTGGGCTGGGGCTCTTCGGCCTCTAGCCTCTTGATCATGTTTTCTACTTGTTCGCCTTGACGAACGAGCTCTTTCCATGTCCGGGTCTCCACCGCGCCTATTTTGGATAGGATGTGGATCGACAGGTTGTTGCGACACATCTCAATCAGTGTCGCCTCAGAAACTTGATCCCGACAGTGGACCGATCGGTTCCGAAATCTTTTCACGAAGTCATTGACCGACTCCGACTTTCGCTGTTTTTCGGCCAAGAGGGTGGCCATCGACACTTCCGTGTCATCGTCGAAGAAGCGAGCCAAAAAGAGTCTCTCGACGTCGGCCCATGACTTGATGGTGCCGGCCTCGAGCTTACGGAACCATTCGAACGCCACCCCCTTTAGGGTGCCGATGAATAGTCGCGTAAGAATGGCGTCGTTCCCCGTAAGGAAACCCGTCTGTGCCATGAAATAGTAGATGTGTTGCGAGGGCGAGCCTTTGCCATCGAACTGCACCAGGCTGATCGGTTTGAACTTTGCTGGGTATGGCACCGTATCCCACTCAATGGGGTAGGGGCGGATCACCCCCAGCTTATTCATGTTTTGCTGAAGTTTCAGTGCATTGAGTTGATCCTGGAACTCGTCAAACCTCTTGTCGCGGGAACCATCCCCGGTATGTGACGTTCCTAAAGACGTCTTGGAGGAGTAATCAGATTGTTGATTACTATTGTCCTCTGTTTCCGTCGCTGGACGGCGAGGAGGTACCCATTCTCTATCCTCCGTTGGCCGAGGTAAGGGGCGTTGGACCCTTTTCTTCTTCTTC
Source organism: Asparagus kiusianus (assembly GCA_022839385.1). Classification (NCBI taxonomy): domain Eukaryota; kingdom Viridiplantae; phylum Streptophyta; class Magnoliopsida; order Asparagales; family Asparagaceae; genus Asparagus; species Asparagus kiusianus. Next base: position 12,263 of record BQKN01047358.1, on the reverse strand, counting down.
TTCTTATTCAGAAGCTGTTCCATCATCTCCCGCAGAGAGTCAATGGTCGCCTGTTGCTCTTCGAGCTTTTGAGCGACCGTCTGGTCATGGGTAAGGTTAGTCATGAACACCCGCGCCCTCGCGTCTTGACTAGAGTGCGAGGTTTGAGAGGTGGCCGCTGCCGAGTGAACCTCGTCCTCGCGGTGGCAGGGAGGGGGTACGGCGGAGTAGTCGATCCCGATGCTCGTCCTTTTGCGACTACGGGTGCGCTGGAATATACCCTCTTGCTGGTGTCGGGCGAACCGAGGATTGGGTCCCAGAATGGAATCTGAATCTGGGGAATCGGAGAGTACCCCCTTACCCTTGTCCGTCATGTTGATTGTGGCGGACGGGAGCTCTAGGTCGTCAGTAGCGCGTCTCTTTTGGTGACGACGCCTTCGAGGGGAGATTCTCTGCCTAGAGGGTTGTCGAGAAATTCTCTCAAACACGGAAGGTCTCGCCGTTCCTACGCATTGGCAGTCAGCGAGTACCGTGTGGATGAGCCTTTCGCAGTGGCACTGAGGACTCGCCTCATGTATGGTGCGCTTGCGAGTTAAATATTCTCAGAGGTCTCCTGTGGGTGGTTGGTGACAACCCCCAGCATCAGAAGGCTCGCTTGGGTGAGTACACGAGAGATCTTTGGATGTGCTCTCTGGTGTGCACCGGGCGGAATGTTGTGGTGTCGGAGTTAGGCGATCTCGCCTTGATGGGCGAGTTTTCGCGTTGGGACGAACTCTAGCGTGTAGGCGAGTTTCAACCCTTCGTTTGGACAAGCGGGTCCGCGAAGTGTCAACAGCCTCCTTACCCTTGCGCTTATCCGCCAAAAGATTATGGCGAGGCTCGTCAGCCTTTGAGGATTCGCCTAGCTCGCGAGGCCCACTCGCTTGGGGTGGTTTATTCGCGTCAGAGATATGACCTGAGAAGCGAAGTCCACCAGAGCGGGTGGTCCCGTCCTTCTTGGTTGGCGCTCATGATTTGGAGGGCCTCCCGATGTTGGGCGAGTTGCCCTCTCGTTTCTCACTCCTCGGGCCTGTATGATGGTTCAGGCCGTTGTGTGAAGCAGAGGTTCGGGCTTTTTGTCCGGCAAGCGGCTGCCGTCGCTGTTGGCTAGCTCCTCGAGTGGAGGGAGCATTCGTGCGAGCTGCGGCAGCGTGATTCGTGTCGGAACGGACGGATGTTGGGATGGACGTTACCGAGGGTCGTTTGGCGACCCACTTGGTAGACCCTCCCCCCATGCTCTCGATCTGGGACTTGGCCTCGAGAGAACAACAAACTGCAGCTTCCCGAAATCAGGAAACCGGATGAGGCAGGGAAAGTTGACGATCCCAACTATTGCCGCTATCACAGGTTCCTGGGACACCCTACCAGAAAATGTTATGTCTTCAAAGACATTTTACAAAATCTGGTGAATGCAAACGTGCTCACTTTGAAGCCCGAGCAGAAGACCGTGTCTACCAACTTGATAGCGGTCCAATTCGGCGACTTCCCACCAGTGACCACTGCAAATGGTGGCGTTCCCATTCGTAAGGGAGAGATGCGCCTGAAGAATGTTGACTTGCATAGCCAGCAGGACAGGGGGTTGGTACCCCTCACCACCCTAAAAGGGGAAATCATGTGGGTCCACCCTGATTTGCTTGAAGATCAACAGTGGACGAGCACCTCGTCCAAAAATAAGGGAGGCAAGGCTAAATCTTCCAACATGATTAGCCCCTCCGTTACCGAAAATGATGACCACCTCAAACCTCTTACTGATTCAGAAGAGGAGAGGATCGTCCTGGCAGCATATCCAGGAGACAACCCTGGCACTAGGTCAGGAAAAGCCTACTTGAGGGATTACGGCCAGAATGCTCAAGAGGTGGAAGAACAGCCCCAAGACGCTGGGCGTTCTGTGCCGAAGAAGCCGGTCGACAAAGGCAAACAAAAAGAGCTCCGGTTCAATAAAAATCTTCACCAGGAACTCGGGGAGTCAAGTGCTCCCTTCCAATTCAACGTCATGGCACAGCTGGCTAACATACCGGCCAGGATTACCTTATATGAGCTCCTAAGGTTATCCAAAACTACCAAGGAAGCTCTGATTGAGGCATTGAAGAATACGGAGAGCTTCATTACGCAAGTCGCTCCAATTCCCGAAGCTTCTGAAGAACAAACTTGCCTACAATGTATGCAAGCGGCGAGAAGCCTACCCTGCATATCCTTTACTCAGGAAGATATGCAAGTCAAGCACCAATACAATAGACCCTTGTATTATACGGGGTATATTGGATCCTCCGAAATCAGCCGTGTTCAGGTTGACCCGGGCTCAGCGCTCAGCATCATGCCTTACAGGGTCATGCAGGTGTTAGGAATCCCTATACATCGGCTGAACACAACTCAGACGACCATCTTCGGGTTTAACGCAAACAGCACTCGACCCCTGGGAAAGATCAAACTCAGGTGTCAAATCGGAGACCTTAAGTCGGAGGTGACTTGCTACATCATAGATGCGGACACGTCCTACAATCTTTTGTTAGGACGACCCTGGATACATGCGAACCGCATTGTCCCGTCTACTCTGCATCAAGTCATGAAGTATGCCAACGACGAGGGGGAAGTTCGAACTCTGATTGCAGAGAAATACCCCTTCCGAGGAGTCGAGAATTTCCACACCGACTCCGTCTTCTATTTGGAGTCCCAGGAGAAAGAAGATGTAGACAGCGGTAACGAAGCTGACATCGAGCCAGATCCTGACGAAGACTGTCCTTAGGAATTAAACTTTGATGTAATGGGTCCAAGTGAGAGTGATAATAATGTACCGAGTGGGGGCGAGTGGTGCATTAATGAAGATTTTATTTTGGCGTACTGTAGGTGTAAACTTTTGATTTTCTCAGGAAAGGGGAGGGATTTCGTTTGTATTGATAAGAAAGCTTATTACAAACTAAATCAATCTGAATTACAACAGAAGCAGAGGGAATGCCCTCCTTGTTTATATTTGTGGGGACTTTGAGGTAGCTACAGGATGCTTCGCCCAGTGCTCGCGCCGGGTCTGCTTCCCTTGGACGGTTCGACCGAGATTGTTGAGGAGAGCTTCAGTACTCAGTAGAAGCTCTGGGTGAAGGAGTTCGAATCCTTTCGTTCCTTGGAGATCCTTGTTTGATCGATTTTTTTTGTTTATCGATCGATCTCCTTTTTGGCTGCTGCAAGGAGCTTTTTTAAGTGGGAGGGGGACCGTTTGGCTGTCCCTTGAACCATGGGATGTGACCATACACTGTTCAAGGACATCCTATTGTCCCCTGTACAACAAACGGTTGTCTTTTGGGGTTACATGTCGTGTCACGTCGTGTAGGAGCGGGAAAGCCCTTCCTCGCACTCGTGACGGCGACTGCCAGACACTTGAGTGGACCTGGACAGCTCGTCGAACGCTGGTGGCTCTGACCTTTCTCTTGGAGCGCGGTACGCTGCATTTATGTGGACGCAGATGGCTCTGGCAACCGTCCGCTCACTTGTGCGGCGAGGTACCGAGTGACCATCCGGCGGTCCTGAGGTGCTGTACCCTTCCTCCCCTCACCCTATGTCTGAATAGGGGCGGGAGAATGGACGTCTCGTGCCTGGACGGACTCCAGACAGCTTGCCGCACGCCGGCGGCTTCGGCTCTCCATTCTGATAGGTGAGGTGACCCGCATTTATGAGTCTACAGGCCGGTTCGGCGCCCGTCTCGTTCGCTTGAATTACGGACTGCCGTCTGACGAACTTGGGGTACTGTGCCTCCTTACCTTGCATCGTGGGAGGCAGAGAAGGCTTGTCCCTGGAAACCTGGTCTCTGGCTCACGTAGGCAGACGTGGCTCTTGGCAAGTGGCCTTGGCATTTGGGGGCGGATTTGAGCTCCTCTTCGGCGGGCGGATTTGGCTAATGAAGGCGGATTCGCCTCACTGGCGGATCCATGTGATTTGGCGGGTGCGACCGATGTGGGGGCCCTCATGCTGGCGAATCCACTTAGTAGGTTATTCTCCTAAGAGAGGGTGGCCCTGTTCTGTGGGCGAATTCGTTCACTAATCCGCCGCGGTAATTTTTACCGTCTACACGTACTTGTCTGATGTTCCCTCTAAAAACAAACAAATAGAGAATGATTCTAATGCAGGTACCAACCCATGGCACGTACTGTGCGCACAGGCATCACTCATGTTGCTAATTGAGTCATCCCTCGTTTCAGATGAAGAAATAGAGGATGCACAGAAGACTTTCTTCAAAGTCCCATCCAAAAGGAAAGGGTGGAAGCCGATCTGTTTCGGGAAGGTCAAACCCATACAACTCAAACGAGGAAGTTCGGAGGAAGATGATGGAGTTCCTCAATTCCATTATCACGAACCTAACTCCCTCCGGTTAATGAAACAAATGGGGTATAACTTTGACGAAAAGCAAGGTCTAAACTTCGGGAAGGGAAGGCGAACACCAATCCGAATGTCCCTAACCCCCGAAGGGAAACCCCCAGATTACTACCAAAAGACTAGAAGGAGCTTAGGATTTGTCACACCTCCCGCTGTCTCAGAAAATGAAATGAGTAATTATCTGCATCAAGACCACTCATCTGGAACGTCTGCATACGAGTCCGATGTCAGTATCGGACCTCTCTTTAGAAATCTGACTGTGAATATGGTTTCAACTAGTCACCCAGATGAAGATGCAGGAGGTGATGAAGGGTTAATGGAGTCAACCAATGACCCCTGGATCAAACGTCTTAACATCTTGTGGGATATGCGATTCGAACAACGCGAACCACCCACTGAAGATAAAGTGGTCCAGGTTAACATGGGAGACGAACAGGACCCTAAACCCATTTTCATAGCCGAAGATTTATCATCATCCGAGAAAGAAGACCTTATATCTCTCATCCGAGAATATATAGATGTCTTTGCTTGGAATTATGAAGACATGCCTGGTCTTGACCCAAAAGTGACCACGCATCGTCTCAATATCGATCCGGATGCCAAACCTGTTAAACAACAGCAACGCCAGTTTCGTCCAGAGATCATGGAAGCAATCGAGTCTGAAGTAAAAAAGCTCATAGACTCAGGCTTTGTTCGAGAAGAACAACACCCAGACTGGGTAGCCAACATTGTTCTAGTTCCCAAGAAAAACGGTAAAGTCCGGATATGCATCGATTTCCGTGACCTTAACGCAGCTTGTCCAAAAGATGAGTTTCCACTCCCTATCACGGATGTTATGATCGATAACACCTATGGATATGAAAGAATGTCTTTTATGGATGGATTCTCCGGGTATAATCAAATCAAGATGCACCCGGATGACGAGAAGAATACTGCATTCAGAACATCGCTGGGGGTGTATTGCTACACAGTGATGCCCTTCGGCCTGAAAAATGCAGGCGCAACTTATCAACGTGCAATGAACACTATCTTCCACGAACATCTGCGTAAAAAGATAGAATGCTACGTTGATGACATAGCCGTGAAAAGCCAATGTAAGGATGATCATCTTACAGATCTGAAGACAATGTTCGAAATCATGCGGACACATCAGCTGAAGATGAACCCAACAAAATCATTTCTCGGGGTATCGAGTGGAAAATTCCTGGGATTTATTATCACATCCAAAGGAATTTCTCTTGATCCAGAGAAGGTGCGCGCTATCCAAGACATGCCGCCGCCGAAAAATCTCAAAGAACTCCGAGGTTTGCAAGGAAGATTGGCCTACATCCGGAGATTCATATCTAATCTTTCCGGGCGCTGCCAACCTTTCTCGAAGCTTATGAAGAAGGGAATATCTTTTGTGTGGAATGGGGAATGCCAAAAAGCATTTGAAGAGATCAAGAAATATCTCACCCAGCCACCTGTTCTCGTGGCCCCTATATCAGAAAAACCATTCTTGTTATATGTGAGGGCTATGGATCATTCGCTAGGAGCGCTGCTAGCCCAGAATGATGATCAAGGTCAAGAGCAAGCCATCTACTATTTAAGTAGGACCATGATGGGAGCCGAACATCGGTACAACCCGGTTGAAAAAGAATATCTCGCTTTGGTATTCGCGGTTCAAAAGATGCGACATTACCTAGTTGGACAAACGATTCATGTCATCTCTAAGGTGAATCCCTTGAGAGTCCTGATGACGAAACCATCATCTCTGAATTGCCGGCTTGCAAAATGGGCCATCCTTTTGTCACAATACGACATGCAATTTATGCCCCAAAAAGCAGTCAAGGGTCAAGCATTGGCAGATTTCTTGGCCGATCACCCGGTGCCAGGGACATCTAAGTTGTATGAAGAATTGCCCGATGAAGTCGCCGAAGCTTGTGTCACTCAAGAATCTACACAAGTGTGGAAATTATTCTTCGACGGCGCATCTAGGGCAAACCCTCATGGAGCGATTACTGCGGGAGTAGGAGTGGTGCTCGTCTCTCCTAACGGTCACGTAATCCGAAGAGGATTTTCCTTAATCGAACCATGTACCAATAATGTAGCTGAGTATAACGCATTGCTACTAGGGATGCGACTTGCCGAAGAACTCAATATTCGGCACCTTGAGGCCTATGGTGATTCTCAGCTCATTGTAAATCAAGTCCGAGGGGAATACGAAGTACGTCATGAGGACTTAATCCCATACTACTTCGCAGTGCTGAAGCAAGCTAAGCAGTTCGAGGGATTCTTTATCGAATACATTCCACGAGCCCAGAACGCTTACGCAGATGCTTTGGCTTCATTGGCAACTTCGCTGGCATTACCGCCAGGAACCGAAACGACAATCCCAGTCTCAGGACGTGAACTATACTCCTCCAAGATTCCTAAGGAGGAAAGCTCAGACAAGACAATGACGGAGGAAGTCTGTACGACCTCCATAGAATTCGAGTCTAGAGATTGGCGATTTCCATATATTGACTATGTCCTATACGGAATCTTGCCTGACGATCCTAAGGAAGCGGCCGCCATTAAACGAAAGGCCCTCCGATTCTATTACGATGCAATCACTCAGACTCTGTATCGTAAATCCCATGACGGCATTTTGCTCCGATGTCTTTCTCAAAAGGAAGCAAAAGAGGCCCTCAAGGAAGCTCACGACGGAATGTGCGGAGCTCATCAGCCCGGAGCTAAATTAGGGGATCGCCTCCGTCGAATTGGCTATTACTGGCCAAAAATGTTCTCAGACGCGGTTGACTACGCTAAACGTTGTCACGCATGTCAAATTCATGGGGATTTCATCCACCAAGCGCCTGGAAACTTACACCCCACATCTGTATCATGGCCATTTGAAGAATGGGGCATGGATATTGTAGGTCCAATTTCTCCTCCAACTTCTAAAGGACATCGGTTCATCCTGGCTGTGACCGATTATTTCTCCAAATGGGCGGAGGCTATCCCATTGAAAGAAGTCAAGACTTCCAACGTGATCAAGTTCATCAAGCATCACGTCGTCTACCGTTTTGGAGTCCCGAGGCGGATAGTTCATGACAACGGGACACAATTCATCAGTTTTGGGTTCCAGAGGTTTTGTGACAAATTCAGAATTCAGAGTGTAGCATCTACGGCATATTATCCGCCGGCGAATGGTCTTGCAGAAGCCTTCAACAAAACCATTGTGAAACTTCTCAAGAAATTCGTTTCCAAAAGCCGACGCGATTGGGATGAAAGACTCGGTGAATGTTTGTGGGCTTATCGCACAACAGTAAGGACCCCTACGAGAGCTACACCGTTCTTGCTGGTATATGGCTGTGAAGTTGTACTACCATTAGAGATCCAGATTCCTTCTCTGAGAGTCGCTATCACGACGGGACTAACAGAGGAAGAAAATCATCAACGGCGTCTGCAGGAACTTGAAGCCCTAGACAACAAACGACTTCAGGCTAAGCAGCAGATCAAACTGTATCAAGCTCGGATTTCCAAAGCCTATAACAAAAAGGTTAAGGAACAAACTTTCAAGAAAGGCGATTTGGTCTTGGCTAATAGACGACCCATGGTGATGACACACAAAACCAAAGAGAAGTTCAATCCTAAATGGGAAGGGCCCTTCGTAATAGAATCAGTTTATTCGAACGGAGCATATCGCCTCATTAATCAGCAAGGAGACAGGCTCATGATGCCAATCAATGGGAAATTCCTAAAGAGATATTTCCCGTGAATCATGTAGCCCCCTAATCCCCAGCTAGATCAGGCTGGGGGTTGCCTATTTATAGTGTAACTCTATTTTGTATCTCGTCAAGTTAACACTACACCTCTGACGATTGAAATCTTCTAGAATTGTTTTATAAATGATAATAAAGAGAATTTCGTTTTCATATTGAGTTGACACTACGTTTTTCATTGTCTTGAATCATATTTCAACAAAAGAGATAATGAAAACCAAAATGATATCATTTTCATTCAATATTGTTAATCTGAATACAAAAGTGAAAGCAATTGAAAGGAAAATGATACAAATTTATCCCTCCACCAAAAATAGCGCAAATCCTAAACATCGGGGCTCATCAATCTGAAAGACTTGAGTTTAGATTTCAACGCTGATATATTTTCCTCGCGAGCCTTTCTGATGTCTTCAGTTATCTTGCTCTTGAGTTCCTCTTCACTAGGCGTTGCTTCTGTAAGTTCTCGCCGAAGTTTATCGGCAGCAACAATCTCGTCGCAATAGCATTTGAAGAGTCCATCGCAATAACCAGCGAATCCTTTTAGAATCTCCACACCATCAGCTAGCTGAGCGTTTATCTGAGGTACTTCAACACCAGCTCGAGCAAGTTCTGCTGCAGTATCCCGGAGACCCACAGCGAGGTGGCCCATGTCCCTCTGTACTTGGGCATGTTCATCACGCAGGTGAGCAAGACGAGGGTCCGTTTCGGATAAACTCTTCTGAAGAACCTCTTGCTGTTGTGCCTTCGAAGCCTTGGCCTCAGAAAGAGCCCGATCCACTTCTGGGCCTATGTCGTCACGTTGCAGTATGGAGAGGAATTCCAGCTCATATTCCAAGATGATGAGGCTCTTACGACAGTTCTCGGTCCATATTTTATCATCCTGATGCTTGATCTTAGCCAAGCATTCCAGCAAATGAGGTTCAAATACCTTGTAACTTACGTCCCCGAGACTGACAACGTCAATGGTCATTTGCATCCAACGTTCCAATTGTTCGATGAGCTCCCTCAGTGTCTCAGAACTTGGGGGTGGAGCGGTCGGATAAACGAAGCAGTTCGCATAATCAGTGTGAGTAGAGGTGTGCGGGGCTTCAGATAAGAATTTTTTGATCATCTCTGACACGGAGCCTAAGATATCCTCTTCCTGCTCACCGATTATTGCTTCAAGACTTGGAGGAGCGGTAGGAAGCGTAATATCCTCTCTGTTTTCAGGAGATGCAGCATGTGCTGATCGTATCGCGTCTCCCATCAACTTGGTCTTCTTTGAATTTTTGGCTACGACAGGCAGTCGTTTACGCACTCTCCTGTCATACTCACCTTGTTCAGCAGCAGAAAGTACCTTCTTACCCGATCTCAGAAGACGAGGTTCAAGAGCAGGCGATTCTGGAATTGGCTTTTCTTCGGGAGAGTCAGCGATCGGTGTTTCCTCTTCGATCTCCATAGGAGTTTCTTCCTTGGGAGGCTCGATGGCGGATAAATTCCTAGGAGCTTCGACAGCCCCAGATGCTTCTTGTTCGCAGGATAGATATTCTTCTACCCCCGGCAAACGAGTGCTGGAAGAACGACTCCTCGAACGATACAATTCCCGAATCTCACTTATGCAGGAGGTGTAAATATCATACCCCGTGACTTGGGAAACTTCTTCATACCAGCTGCGGAAATCGGCAACAGTGGAGCAGCCAGGCGGCGAATTGGGTAGAGTGAATTGCGCATGGTTTCCCCCGGCAGAAAAGAAGTACCATGCACGAGCTCCTTCATATAAATTCCCAATATGAGCCAATGCCGGGTTAGGATTGCCAATATAAAGCTGGTCATATCCGAATTGCCTAGCGAACCGAGAAGGCACGTAAGGCTCAATAAAGCACTTCTCCCGCAAGCGGAAGACCAGGTAGCCCAACCTGATCATAAGAAGCCAGTTGAATGTGCCTTCTTCCAAAGAAGACGAGCCCTCAAAAAGCAAGTCCAGGAAGCGGGCATCCTTCACGTCAGCTCCGTCAAAATCAGGAGCACAACAGAAAATCCGATAACTATCTTCCCGAGATAGGAGTTGTCGAGCCCTGACTATGTAAGAATATGTCCACGTGGCCGACTCTAATCTCTGTACGAAGGGAGTATAAGCATCGTCACCCTCATATACTCCTGTCATCAGTAAGGGGCAATGTAACACAAACCAGGCCACCAAATATGTGTATGGCATTGGTACACGGGGTGGGGGAGCTCTCCTAGCTTTCTTCTTGGTAGCGGTAATTTCTGAAGCGCTGAGAAGTTCTGAGGTCAACATCCTCAGGCTATTTTGTATACAGCCGACCATAGCGGTTAGGAGACTTACAGGTCTTCCATGCGCTAATAAAGTAGCTGGGTACACGACCTCAGCTAATATAGCCTCAGCTGGTTTTGTCAGTACCACGCACCGCTTCAGCCAAATCATGAAGAAGCCCGCGAGAAGAACTGCATCAGAAATAGGAACTGTGGCCTGGTGGTGGAAACTTTCGAACTCGATACCAGCCTCAAAATCATCTTCCATATGCTCTGTTGTGTAGGTGGCATTAGAAGCCTTAATCCGAGCTTTGGCCATCTTGGGAGAGATGGCTGCAACACGAGAGACGGCTGCCTCTTTTCGGTTTAAGTTCTGAAAGAGATATTCTGCCCACGTGGTATGCATGATGCCTCCCCCACGCGTCCCACAGACTTGAGCACATATGTGGAAGTGGCACATCAACTCCCAGAAAGTAGCATAAATTTCTGGGTGCGCCAACCTCAACTGAGAAAGCTCTTCGGTAGTGGGGATGAACTCTTCGTAGGGTGTTTTCCCAATTGGCAATCCCGACACCGCTTGCATCTCATGAAGAGCAAAACCTAACTCTCCTGCAGGTGTGAAGAATGTGCAGCTATCAGGGTTATATTTCTCCAACATAGCGAAGAAATTATGGAAACTCTGCACAACTCCCCGTCGAACAGCTAATACAGGAATTGTGAGACCCGATTGAGCGAGCGATTCCTTAAGCTCCTCAAGAACAAAGTCAACCATACGGGTCCACCAACCCCCTTCTCCGGAACAAACCCATCCAGGGGATCTGAACGCTTGGGTAGAAAATTCACCATGAGTCATAAGGAATTGGCGAATAAAGATGTTCGCTGGGCGTGGCATCTCCTGAACCAGCTCCTTCTTCTCAAACAAACCAGGTCTCAATCCCTTGAGCTGCCCTCCGATTTGTGTACGAGCCCGTCGACCAGATCCGAACGACACATTTTCCTTCTCTTTGACTATGTCAAAAGTCAGACCCCGACGACGGCTTGCATTCAAAAAGTAGGAGAGGGGATACATCCTCTTCATGTTGGGAAGGAAGAAGTAGCGATTATCAACTTTCCGCAACAGCTTCGAGTCTTCTGCAAGTACGAGGTGATCGTCAATGGATATTCGATCCCCAAATATGAACGCCGGTTTGGGAAACTGGGCATGACCAGTAGGGGTCTCCATGTCCAAATCAGTGATCAAAACTCTAAGAGTTGAACATCGAGGAGACCTAATCATGTCCGTTCTCTCGGAGTCAGCGAAAGTGCAAAGCGGAACTGTGTTGTGAAGACTAAAAGTTTCATTCGCATCAGGTCCGCCAATATACCCAAAATGATGTTCCTACGAAAACGGTACATTTGGAAGAAGCACTACACAATCAAAAGCAGATGTTAATGAGCTATCGACATAAAGACAGAACCCGAAACATAATGGGTTAAAGTCTCATGTCCAAATTTCCAACGCGAGGGTCGAGCCCCGCGTCAGAATTCTCAAACGCGAGGGTCGAATCTCGTGTTAAAAATTTGGAACGCGAGGGTCGGGACCCAAAGGATATCCCAACCCCGCGTTTTCATCCAGTTAGAACGAGTCATCTTCCTCGTTATCAAGAACCCATTTAGGGTTTTCAGAAAACTTACCAAAGCAAGTTCTTTTAGTCGGCACTTACCACGACAGGGAAGTCCTTGTGGTGGCGGAGACGATGACGAAATCCTAGCACGAACAGGAACACCGTCGGCGCCCTCAACCGACGGTGTTTCGGAAGTCGCTCCGGCGACTTTCTTGGAGCTTGAACCCATCCTCCGTTTCCAAGTCACAAATCAACGTGAGCGACCCTCGCGTTCGTAGGG
>BQKN01047348.1:0-11225 GCA_022839385.1 Asparagus kiusianus | reverse complement strand
AACCTTGATTATTTCATTTTAATTCTTAGTTTTATCGTAAATTATTATGTGACTCGTCATTCAATTTTTAGATCTGGTATGAGTTAATTAATTACATTAGTCTGTGATATATTATTTCCTGCGTGGGATTGCTTGACATAAATAGCTGTGTTGAAGCTTGTTGTGTTATCACTTAGTTGTTATCCAATAGGCGAGACTGTACATGAAGACGATTTCTGTTAAAAGTATGATTTATAAGCGTGCTTCAAAGAATGGCTATACTCACTCGACATCGATATCCCGATGTGAGGAGTCCCGAGTTCCCTCGATATCGATATCCCGGTATGAGGTTTCCTTGATTATTACTACTATAGTATTGACTAGACGATGCACTCTTGATCGGACGTGTTGTGGGTCACGGTTATGTTCATAGTTTTACAGAAGTTGTTCCACGGTAACTCCGTGGCTAGTGCACGATATTTCATGTACAGTTGCTTAATTAAACTGACAAACATGGGGTTTATAAAGGGGAATTGGACGGAGAATATAGCATGAATATAAACGGGCACAGCGTTTTCTTGTTACCGTGATATCATGAGTGTTATATACCTGGGCCAGAGGGCTAATACTTGACTTAAAGGCGGCCCCTGGACGACTTTACGGGGAGCCGATTATATACATCAAAATATTCTTCCCCAATTTAAATAACATGTAAAACAAGAATAATATGTTTGCGTGCCTTATGGTGGACTTTGTTAGTTTTGTTGAGATGTAGACCAGTGTTGTTCTTTTCGTACATAGATCGGGATTAATATTTAATTATTTACAATTCGAGACATATGGTATATACATGAGGGTTTCCTTGTTTGGATTATTTCGCTCGACGTACTACGACTTTTGTTGTAGATTTTTAAGTATTAATTCCCTCTAGTGTATGATCATGTTACTTGGATGATTCCTGATTGCTAGCTACATGATCTCGTTACCTGATCGATTTTGGATGCTTTATGTTATCATGATTTAGTAGTATTTTCATGTTGATGTGTGGATTTCAGTTGTACGTTCTTTTGTTGTTTCTGTTATTATATCGTTTTTCGCATTGGATTTCCATTCGTTCTATTTTCTTTGTGGGGTCGGGTCTTGCCGTGTGCCATACACGCTGACGTACACCTGTTTTCTCTAGTGTACGTCAGATTTAGATGACGGACAGGTTTAGCTAGGAGATCGCTAGGAGCCAGAGGATTCTCAGCAGAGTGCTTAGCAGACCGAGCTGAAGAAGCCGAAGTTTAGTTATTCCTTCTAGTTGTTCGATGATCTTAGTTTACTTTTGTAGCATTTCTTTTCTGCCTGATCATTGTATTTTATATTCTCCAGTATTCCATTCAGATAGTTTTGTATAAGGGCATGTTTGACCCTGTTGGGGTCAAAAGTTGATATTCTCATTGGTAACGAACTCATTATAATTTTAGCCATTATAATAAGTTCAAAAAAGAAAGAAAGTTGATCTTTTTATAAAATCTCTTTTATACAATGAAAATAAAGATTATAACTCTTGTCAAATAGCGCAACGAACGTTTATCACCCGCTGCTTGCGTGAGATCTTTGCCTGTGCCGGGGACGTTAATATCCGTGGACCGCCGCGGATTAGATCCGGTTGACAGATTGATGATCAAAGCTCTTACTTCACGAAGAAAGTAATCACTGTAGCGGTAATCTCGACCAAGCGAGATCACGGCTCTTTTTGGGATTTAAGACCAAGCTTAAATCCGAAGGAATAGGGGACGGGTCACAAACTCCACTCTTTATGCGCAGGAGATCGCCAAGATCCGCTAACCCTTGCTGTAAATTCGTGGCTCCACTCTCCAATTCGGCAGCGCTTCGCCCTCTTGATGTCTCCCTCCAAAAATGAACACTTAAACTCTTATTTATAGGCTTGGTTGATGGTTTCTTCAGATCAAAACGAGGGATCCCCTCTATCTTCAGTTAACAACAGTATAACCACTGTATCAGATCAGTTGGAACGCCCAAATCCGAAAGAATCCATAAAAGAATCAAAAAACCAAATTTTGGCCGAACAATCACCCGTGGCTCGACCTTGGCCGGGCCACCAAATGGTGGCTAGGCCCGTGGTCGAGCCACTGGTTTGACCGGGTCGCTTTGGCGCGACTCGGCCGCCAGGGGCTTTATCTGTTTTTCGGGTTTTGACTTATTCTGTCATTACGCGTATTTCGTCGTTTCGTTGACTTGTACGCTTTCCCGATTCGTTTCGCGAACACATGGATAGCTTGACGGTGACCGACAGGCGTGTAGGCCTCTTGGTTCGCTGTTTAGTTGGCCGATGGGTGGGCGGGCCACTTGGTTCACCGATTTGGTGATTGATGAGCGTGTGGGCCACTTGGTGGTGGCTGGTGAGCACGCGGACCACTCAGAAGTGGCTGACGAGTGCACTGGCCATTTGGAGGTGGCCGGTGAGCGCACATGCCATTCGGTTTGTCGTTTTACTTCATGTGTTGGTCAGCTTCGGATAATCCTCTTTGACTTAGATAATGGCGTTCATCACCTTCTCTCTGTCACGAGCTGTGTGTGGATACCTATAGGCATTTTTAGATGCCTACAGATACCCCCTCTAAAGTATTTCAGACTCATTCTTTCATAGGGGAGTCTGGAATGCTTTGGATGTGTTAGGCCCAACCTTCAGTCGGTGTGAAAGGACCTGTGAACTGCTTCAATTCTTGACTTCTTCGGCCTTCAGTCTATTCAGTGTTTTGTCGAATAGATGAAGTTCTTCCGGCGCTACGTTTATCGTCTGACCGTTGTCAAAATCTTGAATCGAAGTTGGTGAGTTAGTTTTGGCTCGTGTCGTTAAGTTGACTTTGAACTGATTATCTTTGTTGCAACGCGTTGACCGGCGTTAACACAGTTTCTACTTGTACGTTTGCTGGAGTCTACACATTTTAAGCTCTTAAGGCATTGGAGCGTGGCGATCCCAAATTTTAGGCTGCAAGACCAACTATTAAGTTGTTTCGTCTGCAGATATGGATCTTATCCCGAAGTCATTGGATGCTCAAGTCACGAGACCAACTAAATGAAGTTGGTGCGTCAATGCCCCACATTTATAAAAATTTTAGCAAATTCTCAGCCATCAACGTGTTTGATTAGTCTTTACCGACTACCGTTTGAGTCGGGCTAGCATGCAGATTTTTTAGACCCGTTCTGCATGTAACGTTGTGCTAAAAGAGTTAACTCTTTTAGTGCTACGATATTGAATACGTAGATTTTGTTTTTCTCACGGGAATAGACTACCCGGCAACGCGTGTTAGACACTGACTTAGGATTTTTTGGCAAATCCTCAGCCTTCAATGATTTGATGTGCCTTTACCGATTACCGTTTGAATCGGGCTTGCATGCGGATTGTTTAAGTCCGTTCCGCATGTGACGTTGTGCTAAAGGAATGAACTCCCTTAGATTTGATGCTACGGCTTCAAATACCTAGACTTTTCCATTATCACGGGAATAGGCTACCCGGCAACGTGTGTTAGACGCTGACTTATCCCTACTTAGGCTTTGGGATAAAAGTCCCCAGACTAGAATTCTGGTGTCTTCTTCAATCGGTAAAAGACTAAACCGACAACGTGTGTTAGGCGTTGACTTATCCTTACTTAGGATTCAGGATAAAATTCCCTGTGTGTGTGAAGCACAAATTTTGGTGTTATGAATAACAACCTGCCACAATGTCGAATATGTGGGCTTTTGTCCCTTATACGATTAAGGACTAACCGGCAACGTGTGTTAGGCGCTGACTTATCCCTACTTAGGATTCGTGATAAAAATCCCCAGACTGGATTTTCGGTGTCTTTTTCAATCGGTGAAAGGCTAAACCAGTAACGCGTGTTAGGCGTTGACTTATCCCTACTCAGGATTCGGGATAAAATTCCCCATGCATAAACGGCATGGATTTTTGTTGCTACGATAGTGAACACGTAGACTCGGTCATTTGTTGCTGGGTTAAGCGCTGACTTATCCCTACTTAGGCTTCGGAATAAAATACCCCAGACTGAATTTTGGTGTCTTTTTCAATCGGTGAAAGACTAAACCGGCAACGCGTGTTAGGCGTTGACTTATCCCTACTCAGGATTCGGGATAAAATTCCCCATGCGTGTGAGGCACGGATTTTAGGAGTTTGAAAAAGTGGTGTCTTCTCATGGGGCAAAGACGAACCCGATGCGGGAAAGGAAGAATTTTATATTCTATCTCCCAAAGCTGAAGAGGAAGAATTTTATATTCTATCTCCAATCACAAAAGGAAACTCAAAATGAGATCTCCACTTCAAGAATCTGGGAAGGTGAAACTAAGAGTGGGATCTCCACTCCGAGAATCAAAAAGATTCGGATAATCCTAACTGCCGGAAGGTTTGATTATCGAACTAAAAGGTGGGTTTCTCGTTTATTGAGAGTGAATTGGGGTTTTGGCCTTGACTGTAGGAAGGTTTGACCAAACGGGAGTTTGAGGTGATCCTAACTGTAGGAAGGTTTGATCACTTGATTTGAAAGTGGACCTCTCATTCATTAGAGGATTCGAAAGGGGATTTTGGTTTTGGCCCTAACTGTAGGAAGGTTTGACCGAGTGGAAGGTTTAAAACGATTCTAACTGTAGAAAGGTTTGATCGCTCGATTTGTAGGCCTCTCGTTCATTGGAGGAATCGAGAGGAGACTTTGGTTGTGGTCCTAACTGTAGGAAGGTTTGACCAGGTAGACAATAGGAGTGGGAGTACAAATCACAGTGGGAGTGTTGTCTTGTACAAATCACTCAGAGGTGGTTACTGGTGTTAAGTAACAAATACTTAACACAGAAGGGTTTGACAATCATCAATAATCAGAAGATTAAGATTCCGAGTACTATGTCTGGACTCTAACAATGGGAGTGTTGAGTGCACAGACATAGTGAGAGTTTGAATGAGAGTTTCGTGAGGGAAGATTGATCCAACGAAGCAATCGAATCTCGTCTCAGCAAAAGAGTGTTTGGAAATCATGGTGGGAGTTTAGTGTTTATCACTTTGTTTGTAATGACCGGGTTATCCCTAAGAAAATTAAATATAGGATTCTTTCGGGAACTTCCCGTTACACAAATCATCCACCCCCAGCTTCCTCTGCGGAACTGGGTCTGACATTATACTCAGTTACATGACCGGATTATCCTTAAGAATAATGTGCATAAAAATTCTCCAGGAAATTCCCGTCAAGAGTAGGAAACAATTTAGACTCGTATACCTATTAGAGTATTAAGAAGCAGTTTATACTCGTATACTCTTCGGAGTGTTGACTCGGCTTAATTGAGCGATATAACGCCGGCTTCAACCAAGGTTTGGATGCTATTCTTAAGAGCAAAGCAATCATTAGTGGGATGAAGGATCCTCCTATGGTACGCACAGTACTTTGGATCCGCAATATTATCAGCTTCCTCCTGATTTACGATAGGTGGTAGCTTGATCTTATTATTTTCAAGGAGGGACTCGAAGATGGCTGGAACATCTTCGTCCTTGAAGGAGTACTCTTTTTGGAGTTTCGGGTCCGAAACCTTTTGCTGTCTTCGGGATTGCTGTTGTGACATTTGATTAGCATCAACAGTAGCTGCAGGTGCCTTGTCCTTACCACGAGAGACGAAGTTTGAGTTCGGAGGATTAGCCATCGGTTGGTTCCTCTCGGCCTTCTTCCTTCGGAGAAAGCGTTCGGCCCGCTCTCCGCGCACCTTCAACTCTTTCCAGTTGTTGGACGGTGCTACTCCCATAACTTCTAGCACGTCCAAAGAGAGGCTGTTGTGAGAGGTTTGGAGGATGAAGTCCTCTGTGATCGGATCTTGGCAGTTCTTCGCCTTATTCCGGAAGCGCTTGACGTAGTCGTCGACCGTCTCGTCATATCTTCTTGCTTCTCATCAAAGAGCGTCCTGATTGACACCTCGGCATCATAGTCAAAGAAATGAGCGAGAAATAGGTTCTCTAGGTTGTCCCAGCTGTTGATGCTTCCAGACTTGAGACGCCGATACCAATCGAAGGCGGGCCCACGAAGGGTGCTAACGAATGACCGAACCATCAAGGCTTCATTGCCGGAGATCATGCCCAAGTGGGACTTGAAGTAGATCAAATGCTGAGTGGGCGAACCCTTCCCATCGAACGGTGTGAAGTTGATCATGTTAAACTTCGCCAGATACAGGATCGAAGCCCACTCTCTTGGGTAAGGACATGGAATCCCGGTCTTTTTTACCTCTCGATCAGACATCAGAGCGTTGATTTTTCTCTCGAGATCCTTTATCTTTTCGTCCTCGTCTGTATCATACTTCGGACGATTTGTGAGAGGAACAACGGGGCCACCCCCAGTGTTGTCATCATTAGCGGGACCACCCCCGGTATTATTGTATTCAGTGGGACCCCCCTAGTGTTCTGATCAACGGGAGGGTTCTTAACATTGAGACGTTCATCCACATCTGAATCGCTACCTGCTTGGTCAGCAATGTTTGGACGGCTGGATTCACCGAACTGATTGGACAGAGCCCTAATTTATTGGTCATGCTCTTCCCTCATTCGTAGCATAGCCATTTCCATTTCGATCTTGAATGCCTCTTTCTGCTTGGCCAAGGCATCCTCAACTATTTTGGCTACTTCCTCGGTGTTAATCATAAACACTTTGCGGGATTGTCCCGGACTGGATACCGTATTATTAGAAGCGATGGCCGAGTTAGCATCCAATGCTTCATCATCCGAGGATAACCCTCTTTGCATTCTCTGATAGTCCCTTTGTCTAATAGTTCCTGATCGTAACCGGGTTAGACGATGCGATACAAGCGGGTCAGAGCTAGAAGGTCGAATCGATTTTCTCTTATCAGTCATATTTATTGTGACTTCCGAAAGTTCTTCACCTTGAACGGCCGATCGTTTCTTACGGAAACATCTTAGCTTGGACTTAGTCGCTCCGTTAGAGATCCTCTCAAATACCGAGACCCTCTTCGGAGCGGTCTTGGGGGCAGCTACATGCTGATAATACTGCCCTGATAATGTTTGTGCATGGACAATGAGAGTCTGTTTCTCGGGTACTTCTCTTTCGAGATCTGTTCGTACCCCTAGCCCGATAGTACAACTCATCGGTTTGAAGACCGGAGCAACCTATCGTGTGTTGGCATGACTCATCAGGTATAATGTCATCATCTGACGAATACATTTCCTTCCGAGGACTCGATGCCTTGTTTGCGTCCTCAAGAGTCACGCGCTTAGAGTTGCGCTTTTGGGGGCGCGAACTCTTGACGGGCTCTTGGACTTCAATTCGTCGTCTGAGGCAGTCAAGTGCAGGGGTTTTCCCATTATACAAAGGTCCTGACTTGTTGCGAGGGCATGTGCGACCCCCAGCTCGAGTGGCTGCTCGAGGTTCAGTCACCGGACCTAAGCGTTTTTTGATCGGAACCTTGCCTCGATCCTTGTGCAAGGGACCCAGGTGATCCGTCATCCTCATCTTGAAACGGGATAAGTTTCCGTGGTCGTGAGGCATCACCGGGAGTGTAGAATTCATCGGGATAGGAATAAGGGCCGCCGGAAACTCAGACGGGACTGTAGGAAGTGAATCAGCAGTGAAACGGACCGAACCAGTCCGAGTTTTGCTCAAACCACCATTTGGTGGTTTGACTTTGGCCGAGCCACCATTTGGTGGTTTGAATTTGGCCGAGCCACCATTTGGTTTTCTGGTTTTTTCGATGCCTTCGGGCACCGTTTGGGTTGTTTTTTATGCCAGTTTGGACTTTGGCCTCTAGACTCGGCGTGATCTTGGTGGCTTCTTGACCACTTCTTTCTGGTTCAGCTTCTGCGCTTCTCGCACGAGGATCCGTGCGTGCGCAATCAAGGCATGACGCTTCTGAATGCGCTCCTCGAGGGTTGAGTGAGTCCGTTTAACTTGGATCCATTCATTCGCTATTGGCTTGGAGGATACACCATTCATTTGCTGCTGAGGGGGTTTGCACCTTCTAGACTTCAGATCCGCTTCGTAGCAAATCCCGTCAACTGGCTCCAAAGCCTTACCGAGTCGGCGCGCAAGTCGTTGGCGCTGTCTTTGGCGTGCCCTCTTTGATAGGGTTGGCGTGCCTTCTGCAATTAACTTATTGGTGGAGGAAAGGTCCAGATCTGTATATTCGGGCTCATTGGAGGCCAGAGGGGCATTACAAGGCGGGGTTGCAGCGGCAACGGGGGCCTTGATCTTCCTGCGCTTGCGAGGGGCGGAGGATCTGGAGGAGGAGGACGACAGATACTCCTCGAATTTTAGTTGGTCGAACTCGTACTCGACCTCTTCGTAAACCGGGATCTGGATCCGTGGTTGCGGCACGACGGCTTCGGCAGCGAAGCTATTGGCTCCCACTATGGTCGCCAGCATGTTTGGGTCAAAAGTTGATATTCTCATTGGTGACGAACTCATTATAATTTTAGCCATTACAATAAGTTTAAAAAAGAAAGAAAGTTGATCTTTTTATAAGATCTCCTTTATACAATAAAAATAAAGATTACAACTCTTGTCAAACTGCACAACAGACGTTTATTACCCGCTCCTTGCGTGGGATCTTTGCCTGTGCCAGGGACGTTAATATCCGTGGACCGCCGCGGATCAGACCCGGTTGACAGATTGATGATCAAAGCTCTTACTTCACGAATGAAGTAATCGCTATAGCGGTAATCTCGACCAAGCGAGATCACGGCTCTTCTCGGGATTTAAGACCAAGCTTAAATCCGGAGGAATAGGGGACGGGTCTCGAACTCCACTCTTTATGCGCAGGAGATCGCCAAGATCCGCTAACCCTTACTGTAAATTCGTGGTTCCACTCTCCAATTCGGCAGCGCTTCGCCCTCTTGATGTCCCCCTCCAAAAATGAACACTTGAACTCTTATTTATAGGCTTGGTTGATGGTTTCTTCAGATCAAAACGAGGGATCCCCTCTATCTTCAGTTAACAACAGCATAACCACTGTATCAGATCAGTTAGAACGTCCAAATCCGAAAGAATCCATAAAAGAACTGAAAAACCGAATTTTGGCCGAACAGTCACCCGTGGCTCGGCCTTGGCCGGGCCACCAAATGGTGGCTCGGCCTGGCCGAGCCACTGGTCTGACCGGGTCGCTTTGGCGCGACTCGGCCGCCAGGGGCTTTATCTGTTTTTCGGGTTTTGACTTATTCCGTCATTACGCGTATTTCGTCGTTTCGTTGACTTGTATACTTTCCCGTTCGTTTCGCGAATGCATGGATAGCTTGACAGTGACCGACAGGCGTGTAGGCCTCTTGGTTCGCTATTTAGTTGGCCGATGGGTGTGCAGGCCACTTGGTTCGCCGATTTGGTGATTGATGAGCATGTGGGCCACTTGGTGGTGGCTGGTGAGCACGCGGACCACTCAGAGGTGGCTGACGAGTGCACGAGCCATTTGGAGGTGGCCGGTGAGCGCACAGGCCATTCGGTTTGCCGTTTTACTTCATGTGTTGGTCAGCTTCGGATAATCCTCTTAGACTTAGATAATGGCGTTCATCACCTTCTCTCTGTCACGAGTTGTGTGTGGATACCTATAGGCATTTTTAGATGCCTACAAACCCGTATCATTATATCTTGGATGATATTCATTTGTGATATGATATGTATTCTTTTATTCTGAGTTTGTCTATTATATTCTTGCTGATTGTGATCGGGGACCTGCGACTTCGCATTGTACTTATTTTCAGACGCTTAGCGTATTAGGTTGAGGAGGAATGATTATTTTTATTTATTCTCCTTGATCTAATACGTCGCGGGCTTGTTCACGTTCCGATTCCTGTGTATTTTGGGAAGCGGGGCGTGACATGTCGGTTTTGGTAAATAAAAAAAATCGGTCGATTTTAAAAATAAAAAAAAATAAAATGGGACTGTTTTGAAAAATTGTTCTACGCTAAAATCATGGTTATTTGCAAAAAAAAAACCTACCCTCTACATATCAATATTTGCAGACGTACACCTCAAATAATCAATTGTAAAAAAAATACACTCAAAGCAATTAATCACCAACTTTAATAAGCTAATTTGTAACTACAATGTAAAAGTTATCAAAAAAATAGTCAAAATTTCATCACCAAGTTGTTGGGTTATTGATTTTAGGGGTATCTTTTTCCAAAATTGATGATTTGAGGGTAGCTTTGCAAATATTAAGATATGGGGAGTGTTTTTGCAAATACCCATGATTTTAAGGATATATATGGAAATAACCCTTTTAAACAGTAACATTATTAACCAAACATTGAAAATATATATCTGATCGCATTATTTCTAACCAAACATTTCCTCTAAATTGAAATTTTATTAAATTAGAATGATCGCATCCATGTGCAGTGGGATACATAAAACGGAATGGAGGATAAAGCTCAACTATATATTCATGTAAATTAAGCAACACGAGAAGGAAAACGGAATACACAATGTTATTCAAATTCCAGACAATTTCCAAAATTCAGATTAAGGCTGCATTAATATTCAGTCTAAAACCCTACTCAATGTCCAAAATTTCCACTCTCTATCCTTTAATTATAATCTCATACTTCATCTAAAACGCAGAAAAAAAAAAGATAGAAAATACAATCAAACCATCTCTCGTATACATCCATGTAATTGCTATAATTAAGCTTATGCAGCTCCGGCCAACTCCCTCTCCACGGCTTCCTTCAAGAAGCTCCCCTCCTCGACCACCATCTGCACCGGCAAGAACCCAATCCCGTTCGCCACCGCAATCATCACCTCCTTCATCTCCGCCTTGAACTCCTCTAAATCCACGCTCCCGTTACCGTCATGATCAAACCTCGCGAAAAGGCCTCGGTAGAGCCCGACGAGCTCCTCCGAGCTCAGGCCGGCATCGTCAATGCCGAAATGAGTCTCAAGGACCCTCAGGCTTCTTAACTCCTTAGCCATTTCGGAGTAGGAGAGGAGCCCGTCGTGGTTAGAGTCGAGGTAGGCAAACCGGTCCTTGACGGAGTCCGTGAAGGCTGCTTCGTCGTCAACGAAGGCTCGGATTGTTGCTCCGTCGAGAATCTCTACGCTCATTTTTGTAATTAATGACTCAATATGAGGAAATTTTGTTGTGATCGATGAAGAGGTGAGGTTCTTGTCTGTGTTATTTATAGATGCATTTTTGGGGGAGAGAGTTCAAGTTATGGGACTTGAGGCCCATAGGAACAAAAAGAGGATCCGCAAATATAAATATAAATATAT
>BQKN01047345.1:0-10318 GCA_022839385.1 Asparagus kiusianus | reverse complement strand
CTTATTTAGCCAAAAATAGCTAATTCTTTGGTTGGGGGTAGAGAGCAAGCCCGGGTCTATTAACCAAACTTTGAACTGAAATCCAAACTTAGTTAACAGTTTTTGAATTTCAAACATGCATTCAAGTTTCATTATTTATGGAAATTCAAATTTTTATCATATGTCTAAAGAACCAAACTACACTATTATGATATTAGCGGTGTAATTAGTGATCATAGATGATGAGTTGTTTTTCTTGAACTTTTTAGACAAAGGGTTTCTTGAAGATGAAGATAACTGGGGTTTCTTGTAATTTACCCTCGATTGTTTTTCTATTCTGATCCTCATGCTGCACATTGTTGTATACTTGCAGGAACAGACAATCAATATGTTCTCTTAACTTCCTTTTCAAACATCTTTTTTCCCTAATTTTATTATCATCATTGCAAAAATTATGCTGATTCATGGAAATTTACACAGGTACAGAAATGATGAAAGCCAAGATTAAGATTGATACAGACAGGTTCCTAGTGAGTATTTGACATTGAGGAACAAGTTTTTGGAAACAAATAGAGAATATAGTCTTTGACCGAGAAGTTTCATGTTTTGTAATCAAATATTGATGTACATTGTTTGAATGTTAGATTGGTACGATATTTTCTGAGTTGAAATGTTGGTAGTGTGGATTTAATACTTTATAGTTTTTATACTATATTGATGTATGTTGGCACTTATCATTATGGTTGATTATGCTCAACATAATCACTTTTATATTGTGTATTAAAATTTGACTTGGCCATGTTCTTAAAAAGATTGTCCAGGTAATTGAATACTATATTATTTTGACGTAGGAAACCAAGAACAGCTCCGATTGAGCTGTTGCAATAGCTCGATTAAAACCGTTACGATAGCTCGATCAAAACCGTTGCGATAGCTCGATCTAAACTGTTGCGATAGCTCAATCCGAACTGTTGCGTTAGGTCTTTTAAAACTGTTGCAATAGCTCCAACTGTCGCCGTAGCTCTATTAAAACCATACTTATAGCCTACTAAAACCGTTGCGTTAGGTCTTTTAAAACTGTTGCAATAGCTCAAACTGTCACCGTAGCTTTATCAAAACCATAACTATAGCCTACTAAAACCGTTATGTTAGGTCTTTTAAAACTACTGCAATAGCTCCAACTGTCGCCGTAGCTCTATCAGAACCATAGCTATAGCCTATTAAAACCGTTATTATAGTTGCTTGCCTGTTAAAACCGTTGCGTTAGATGCGGAGGCAACGGTTCAAAAAACCATCGCAATAGAGTTCAAAACCGTTACGGTAGAGGTAGGGCAACGGCAGCATATGAGGCGCGGTTTGAGAACCGTCGCACTTGCTCAAGAGCGACGGTTTCATGGCTAGCGCAACGGTTTTGAACCGTTGCGTTAGAGCAAATATGTGGTAGTGTAGTCAAGAATCAATACTTTATAACCTAATCTTACACTATATATAGAAAGTCCTTAATAAGTAACGTGCACATTTTCATCTCAAATCTAAGATAGCACATTTTTTTTTCCTATACCTAATAGAACATAGTAGAGTCATTTTACAAACTCATAATGGATATGGATTCTACAATCTCTCCCAAATACAGATTCCCCTTTCCTCTCAAGAAGTAGAAACAAGCATTTCTTTCCTACATATTCTGTTTCTTGACGTTTGTTTGCATGTTGTTTTCTCATTAATTAATTCTTCCAAGAAGTAGAATGAGAACTTTGGAATGATCCGACATTCAATGCGCAACTATATACATACGTGCATCCCAACAATCCATTGGCCCATGCCCATAAGCACATGTATTGCCGAGCATCACGTAGTAGGCCTTTAGTTGGAGAGTCTCACATCAAGATCGCATGTGGGATTTTAATTGTAGATCCTCTCCTTCTTTTCTTGGCTAAAAGGACCATGCATGGATACCATACGGTTTAGTTGAAGCCATGCCCAACAAACAAATATCCTTTATATCTCCCTCATGTGATCATTGCTTTCTATGGAAAAAGACATATAAACAAATTTTGATCTTCTTTTTTCACTTCAATGATAGGTTTTGTAGAAATTTTAGCGTAAATTTCACATAACCTCTGAAAAAGTTCGGTCTTTGTGAGACAACCCCTTAAATTTCATAAATGTTACTTAGCCCCCTACCTTTGGGACTCACTACCACATAATTGATCTATTGCAGCGGTTAAGGCGCAACGGTTTTAACTGTTGCATTAGATATCTATCGTAATGATTTTCAGTGCCTAATACAACATTTAATAAAAAACGTTGCCATAGATTAAATAATTGCTGCTGGGCTTAATAATTGTTGCTGGGCTTTGGGAGCTTAACTTTTTAAAGCCCGTCGCCTGACAGCTTAAACGAAATATCCCTCTCTCCTAAATGAAATCCCTAAAATCACCGTAAAAAAAGAGTGCTCCCTAAAATCGCCGTGGCGAAGATCTCATCTCCAATCTCTTCACTGAACTCGTCACCGTTTCCGATCTCATCTCCAATCTCCTCTCAGATCTCATCTTCGAGCTTGTTGCAGTTCTCGTCGTCGAGCTAGTCTCGTTGGTTTCAGGTATTTTCTCCTTTCCTGTTTTTTAGGGTTTGCTCAAGAAATCGAGCCTAGATATCGCTAACGAGAGCTTTCTAGGGTTTGTTCCATCTATCTCTTCTCACGATATCACGATATCTAATTTCAAATTTAGTTAGTAACAATGGTTACCATGGTTTCTATTAGACACTTGAAGATGGGTTGAACTGCTGCAGTGAGTATTTTTTAAGTGAAGCAGGGCTCGGGCTGGAATCATCATCAATTGTAACTTAAGCGGATCAATTAACATGGATGTTAGAGGGGAGGGAGGTGCTGATTTGGTGATTTCTCGTGGGTTCTAGCTGAAAGAGTTGAGTGGTTGAAGGTGATAAGAACCCACCTCTTTCTTTTCTTTTCGTTTTCTTTTTTTATTTTTTATTTAAATAAAGCTACTTCATATTTTCTTTAATTGTACATGGAATTATTGCTTCTTTTATATAACTCTATATTTAAATAAAGCTATTTTATATTTTCTTTAATTGTACATGGAATTATTGCTTCATTTATATTGTAAAAGACTGAAATATGTTTGATGGTACAAGAATGAGGATATGGATTTGCTTATCATTGGAGCACTAAATATCTCGAGGATGAGTTTGCTCCGGTTTGTTTGTTTGTTTTTTATCATATGATGAGACTCATATATCCTTGAAAATTAGCGTACTCTGTTGTAGCCCTGTCATGCCAAATTGAATTATGGGAGAACTTGATTGGCAACAGGCAGATGGATAGTTGTTTTCTATCCATGAAGCTGAATACGTGAATTTATTTTGGTTAGTGAGAATAGATGGCCTAACATCTACTTCGAATTAGGGATTGAGGATTGTCAGCATATGATTAGTAGTTTGAGTTATCTTCAACTGTATCGGCAATTAGCTCCCAATAACTTCTTTGAAACTATCATCCCAATGTTGTCATGACTACAGCTTAATACAACAATTTTGATATGTCTATAAGTTACATTTTTATGTCAGTTGAATTTTAAAAATACGAATTTTGTAATAAGTATCAGTTATGCTGTACACAATAACTTCCAGATACTTCTTGTATGAGGCTGGATTCATTTTCATCCTAGTGAGCTGGCTTGGTGTCAAAATTTTGAGCTTTAGGTATTTTGCATTATCACACTTCTGTATATAGCTTACTGTGAAACTTTTCATTCACCAACTCAACGTTATATGTACATCAATAAACTCAGGCATACCTGAACATTCACAACTTAACATATTAGAACTGCAAACAACATAAACAAAACTCGAATTACAATTATCCCCTCTTTGTACTTATCTGGAATTGGGTTATTGTATATAACTGAAAAATAGAAGCTTGAATCGTCTTTTAATACACATAATTATGCCAAGTGATACTGTATTGTATTTTTGCATCTATTGCCATGAATGAATACACAGTCTATTTGAACATTTTCTTACTGAGTGCTAAACTTCATCTGTATAGATCTCTATTTGTTTTTTGTTTTTGTTTTTTCTTTGTTATAAATTGTTATCTGTATGCTTCACACAATTGTTGCTTGCATGGCAGAATGTGTTTTTGAGCTTTATGCCATCAATGTATTTAGGATACAATCTAATGAAAAGGAGTCCTTAGATATACTTCATGTCCCAAGAATGTTGATTGAATATATTGTTATTAATGGCAACAAGAGGATTGATTTTTACATTTTATTAATCACAATATTTATATGTAGTTATTAATAGTGTTAATTAATTTTTTCTTTCTCCAGACCATATAATAAATGGCGAAAAACAGAGATTGGATGTATAATGCTCTTAGAGTGAGTGTGGAGTTCATTAATAATGTCAATGACTTTCTTGAGAGAGCATTTGCTAATGGAACAGTAGGAGATGAAATATGTTGCCCTTGTTTTACATCTGTCACTGCAAGACCGGAGGCTTAGTTCTTGATATAGGAGCTAACTACAAATCGTATATGCAAACTACTTGTCTCGAACATATGATTGTCTTTCTAACATAGGAAATAATCATTCAGTATAAAAATTAATTAAGAGCCTAGCTCCCAGATATTCTTTGTTAACCGACATCTCAACAGAGGTTTTTCTTAACCAAAGTAGCCATATAGATAGATGTGATTAGACTCACGCATTGAAAATAAATTAGACCAAATGTTGGAGATTACCATCTCTTTATCGCTTTAGCTTGATGCTTATGCTTCGTGCAAAGACTATTGGATGTGTAGGTCTAGAAATCTAGCATAAGGCACAACTAATAATGTCAATGTTTTCATTTTCCTGGTATTTATTGTCCTAAAATGTTAGTCTGTACGATCCCAAGACGGTACCTCTGCAGCAGTTCATTAGTATTTGCTCACTTCTTGCTGGTATGTGTTTCCAGGAAGATGTCTCTGCAATATTTCAGAAAGCAGACAAAAAGAATTCTGAAAAATTAACAGTTAAAGAACTCAAAGTTGTGTTTGATGATATCTTTGAAAGATACCCTCAGTTGGAACTCTATCTTAAGAGCATTGAGCGCCTTAAGAAAGCTCTTTCTAATGTCGACTCACATGTCAATATGCTTCCTCCAACAGCTCAGGTGATTTTATGATAATGATTATTTGATGCTACTGGACTGAATAATTGTCTATCTAAAGATTTCAATTGCACAGTATCATAAGTTGATAATTTCTCCATGCTTTTTCCGTGTTAAATGATGCATCAGGTTGCTGCACAGCAAGGAACTTACCTTGCACAATGCTTTAACAAGATGAAGGAACGCGATAAAGAATCAGAACATACTCGTGAATAGTCACTATTCCTGACATCAGTTCTCCTTGATATATTTTTCAGACTTACAAATCTTATGGCATTATGCAAACGAACAGGTTGGCTCCTTTGCTAGAGGCCTTTTCCTGGTTCATTCGGAGTGCTTGGAATCAAAATACATTGCTAGCAGGCCTTTTAGGGTCAATGCGGTAAGTTGTTTTTGTTTCATATCCTGTGTCCATTTCCTGTTATTTCTCTATACTGGTTATTTGAAATTTTATCTTGCATTTGAATAACTAATAATCAGAGTTATTCGTTGCCAAGGGGAAGGAAGATGCCCTTTGTACCAAGAACATGGTTGTCGGTGAATCCGTTTATGGTGAGAAGCCCGTTGCTGTGCAGGTGATTGTTCTTGGTTTTTATAAGCTTTTATTGATTATGGGGCACTTTTGTTGAGTCTGATGTCCAATTATGATATTTTATTCAGATTTTTTTTCTAATGGAACTGAAACTTATTTGCTCTTTGTTATCGAGCTCAGCAGTACTAAAGGCTATCGATGATGCTGTAAATGATGGTGTTGATATTATATCGATATCGATAGGGATGAGCTCTATATTTCAGTCTGATTTTCTAAGTGATCCCATTGCAATTGGTGCATTTCATGCTAATGAGAGGGGGGTGTTGGTGATTTGTTCAGGGGGTAATGATGGTCCAGATCCTTATACAGTTGTTAACGCGGCTCCTTGGATATTGACTGTTGGTGCTTCGAGCATTGATCGAACTTTCCAGTCGAGCATTGTCTTGGGAAATGGAAAATTTTTGAAGGTAATAAAGAAAAATACATGAAATTTTATTGATTATGTTATTTCTGACATGATAAAAAATCTACTAAATATAAAGAATTTGTAGGAGAAACTACTAAAATGTGGATACGGTAATATGTCAAGATCTGTAAAATCAAGTACTAGATGAACATCTATTAATTGCTAACCAACAAAAATTGAAGAATGAGTATCTAAACACTATATTCAGGCTTTATTGGCAATAATCAATAAGTATTCTGTAACTAATCTGATTGACTGTATGAAAAATTTTTAGATTCATTTGAAGAACTACCACTAGAAATCTTAAAGCAAAAGCTAATTGAACATCTATTCATTGCTAACAAAGAGCAAATAAGTTTCAGCTCCATTAGAAAAAAATCTGAATAAAATATCCAAGCTTTAGATTTCATTAGGTAATCAATAAGTACGCCTATTAGCTAAAAAATTACAAGCACTTGGGTTATGTGATTATGCCTGTTAGCTAAAAAAATCTGAATAAAATATCCATGCTTTTTTAAATTCTCTGATTTTGTTATGTAAGTTTACACTTATATTAATAAATCAATTACTTCCCTAAATTGCAGGTTCCTGGTGAGTATTTGACAGGTTCCTAGTGAAATTGGCGATTGAGGCTGACAGGTTCCTAGTGAGTATTTGACATTGAGGCACAGGTTTTTGGAAACAAATAGAGAATATAAAGTCTTTGACCGAGAAGTTTCATGTTTTGTAATCAAACGTTGATGTTGTTTGAATGTTAGTTCGGTACGATATTTCCTGAGTTGAAATGTTTGTAGTGTGGATTTTATACTTTGTAGTTTTTATACTATACCGATGTATGTTGACACTTATCATTATGGTTGATTATGCTCAACATTTTCATTTTGATATTGTGTATTTAAATTTGACTTGGGCCATGTTCTTAAAAAGATTGTCTAGGTAATTGAATACTATATGATTTTGACGTAGGGAACCAAGAACAACTCAATCGGAACCGTTGCAATAACTCAATCAAAAACGCTGCAATAGCTCAATCAAAACTGTTGCGATAGCTCAATCCAAACCGTTACGTTAGGCCTTTTAAAACTGTTGTAATAGCTAAAAAAAACCGCTGCATTAGCTTGAAAACCGTCGCAATAGCTCAATCAAAACCGCTGCAATAGCTTAAAAACCGTTGCAATAGCTCAATCAAAACCGCTACAATAGCTTAAAAACCGCTTGCTTTTTAAAACCGTTGTGTTAGATGCGGGGGCAACAGTTTAAAAAACCGTTGCAATAGAGTTCAAAACCGTTACGGTAGAGGTAGGGCAACGGCAGCATATGAGGCGGTTTGAGAACTGTCGCACTTGCTCAAGGGCGACGGTTCCATGGCTAGCGCAACGGTTTTGAACCGTTGCGTTAGAGTAAATATGCGGTAGTGATGTTACAAAAAGAATTTACCAAATTGTATTTCCCATTTATGAAAAATTATCATTTTGCAAAATAGTTCAAAACATGAAAATGTGAACATATGAGTTTTGACATTTTAGCTTAACCATGTTTTGAAACAATACAAAATGATTTTGTAGACTTAATAAAAGTTGTATATGATTGTTATTAAGTCCATAAACAAAAAATACAATATTTTCACAAAATTACATATTCTATGCAATATATACGAAAACACAATAGAGTATGAAATATGTAATTTCATATATATAAACATAAAAACCCAAAATACATGTATGTATATATATGACTATATATATATGCATAGAAACCAAAACTTATGTATATATATATAACTATATATATATACGAAGAAACCAATAAATGTGTGTGTACAAATGATTGAGCTTAAAGTACTAACACACATAATATAAAACCTAAAGTACATTACCCAAGCTTGATCTTGATCTTCATTGTAGCTCAACTTGGTAATCTTGCGGATGAAGCTTGAACTTGGATCTTCAACTTGAAATGCAAGGCTTCACTCCATAATTCTGCCAACCTCCATTTGGATATGATCGTGAATGCGCAATTCTATCCATCCTCCAACTTGTTGTTTATCTACAATAAATAGATAAACATAAACGCTAGACAAACAACATTAGTTGTAAATTGTTTGTTAAACGTCATCAAAACAAGAAGGCCAACAGCTTGTCAGTCAGATCCAAAGTGCCCGATGCGTTTGTCGGTCAGATCCAAAGTGCTCAACGCGCTTGTCGGTCAGATCCAAAGTGCTCACCGCGCTTGTTGGTCAGATCCAAAGTGCCTGATGTGCTTGTCGGTCAACTCCGAATACCGTAAAGAAGCTAACGAGTGCATGAAGCATGTTAGCGAAGCGTACAAGTCAACAAGACGATCAAATATGCAAAACGGTAGAAAATACAAGTCCTAGAAAATCGAAAAACACGAAAAAGTTTAGCAAATGCCAAACTTCCCGCGCAAGCGCAGGTCGGTTGCAACTGACCCGCGCCCGCGCGGGTCGGACGCAGCTGACCCCCTCTAGCGCGGGTCGACCACGGCTGACTCGCGCCCCCCTCGGGTCAGTCATGGCCGACCCACGCCCCCCACGGGTCACCAGTGCCCGTCACGCACATTTTATCCCCAAACTCGTTTTCGACGGGTTTTAAGCAGTTTTCGCAGGATTTATCCGTTCCAGGGGTTCCTAACTGACTTGATATCATTCATAAATATGGTTAGGCTGTTATTGACTGAAGATAATGCCAAATCGCTCATTCTTATCCAAATACCCCACAACCGAAGCCTATAAATACAGGCCTAGGGGCTCATTTCAGATGGGCGGAATTTTATCAAGAGGGCGAGGTGCTGCCGGATTGAGGAGTCAAAGGAGCACGAATTTCAGAGGAGACTAACTGATCTCGACGAAGTTCTTCAAAATAAAGAGGGAGAGTTCGAGATATCTGAAGCCCCGTCCGTCCGTTCCTCGAGATTAGGCTTGGTCTTAATCTCGAGAAGAACTACTGATTTCGCTTAGTCAATTTCAGAGCTTCAAGCGAATACTTCTTTGGTGAAGTAGAAGCTCCGTCAATTTTTCGACAACCGGATCTGATCCGTAGGCGGTCCACGGATATCAATGTCCCCGGCACTGGCAAAGATCCCACGCAAATAGTAGGCGATAAACATATGATGTGTGTTGTTTGACAAAGTTATAATTTTTATTTTCATTGTGTAAGAAGATCTTATAAAAAAGATCGACTTTCTTCTTTTTTTGAACTTTATTGTAATTGTTGAAATTGTAATGAGTTCACTAGCAATGAAAACAACAACTTTCGAACCAAACAAACAAGATGAAAATACCAAAAAAGAGTTGATGAATATCATAAAAAACAGAGTTGCTGGTTGCACAAATTCTGCTCAAGCGACAGAGCTCCAATGGAAATCTCCACCGTTTATATTGAAGAATAATGTCGAAGAATCTTGAATAAAAATTGCAGCTTAATCAGCGGAGAAATGACCACCGGATCGAGCACTTGATCGAAGCTGGACACGCTTTGAAGTAGTAAACTTTTCTCCTCTTTACTTTGGATTGTTTCCCAAAACCGCACTCTCTTCTGGTATGTCTGAGAGTTCACTTAGAAAATGGAAGGAAGGGGAAAAACTTCCCTTCTCCTTCATTACCCTCAATTTGAGGTGTAACATTTTAGTACAAATTTTCCCCTATTCCCCTCCTCTATCCTCCTAAATACAACTCTCAAACAAGATTAAAATTACATTTCTCTTCCCCTCCCCCTCTCTACACTCCATCCAAACCGGCCATTCAAGCAGCCGCAGACAGCACCAACCCATAAATTACAACATAACTCACAGCAAACAATAAGCCCTAAAGACATATGAAAATGACCAAAATACCATTGCATTCGCATGAGTTCACATTAACCCATACAACCATCACCGGGCCATATTCCACGTAGGGAGGAAACCCAGCCCAGTTCTAAGACACAAACAGGAGGCTAAGTTCAAATTGTCCATGACGCAAACAGGAGGCTAAGTTCAATTTATAACTATAAGAATACTTGAAAGTTCTATTAGCAGTGTCCATGACCCTAAAAATTAACACACAGAGAGAGAGAGATTTCTATTAGCAGTGCCAATATGATGGCAAGGCGAGATCATTTTACAGCGTACGTAAACGAAAAAGAAATTATTTTCTCATAAAG